>DWAJ01000968.1:0-26114 GCA_018238005.1 Eurema mandarina
TTACTCGTGGATAATGTAGCTTTCGAATAGTGAAAGAATTTTTGAAATCGGTCCAGTAGTTTTTGAGCCTATTCATTACAACCAAACAAACAAACAAAGTTTTCCTCTTTATAATATTAGTATAGATTTACACTTCATTACTTTTATATAATTTTCTCACAATTGCCACTGTAGGAAAAAGGACAACATGAAAATATCTTCAGAAATTGGTTTACCAATTGCTTGCATCTACAAAATAAAATATCTATAACTTGAAAATAAATATATTTCTATTTTACAGACAAATTAAAGATACGAAAATTGTATGACTAGAGGTCATACAATTAATTTGAAATATTATGGTGGTCTTTCATAATGCTAGCCAGTTTCCATTTTTATTCATTTAAAAAGGTTACAGGCATTCGTATGTTAATGATATACAAATTAATAGTAATAGTTTAATACAATTGAGGTGTATACTTAAAATCATCCTTCTGATTACTTTAACTGTCAAGGTTTTGGGATGCATGGCTAGCTGTAATTCCTTTGCATTCATTTTTAAATATTTCAACTTGTTGTTCAATATACCCCTCAAAATTATTGTGAGGACAATTTGGTAACACTTTAAATTTGGGTTTCCCTTTTGCACTGTGATAAACAGAACGTAAAGTCAGTATTGGCGATTTTTCAGGAAAATTAACACCTGTAAAAATAAATATACATGTCAAATGTTAACAAACCTATTTCAGCTTTCTTATTTCAAAGATTCAATTGTACATACCTATGTCAATTTGTAAAATCCAATGAAAATCGTTCATTTGAAATAGCAATGCTGCACTTGTAGCATCATGTTCTAAGATTGCACCTTCATATTTTATTATAAGCTGGGCAAGTAATTCTCTCTTAAGTTTGTCATTGTTTATAATATCTTGAATCTAGAAGTAATTTTGTTCATATAAATAACAATAAAAATAGTTTCAAGAAAGAAATGTTTTCAAAGAAGCAAATGTTCAGCTTTTTATTTTGATGTAATTATATATTTATAGTTTACCTTACTATTTAACAGATCTGTTACCATTGGCACATAGTCCATTAACACTCCAGCTTGATGCATTCTACAATTAAAAAAGGAGTAGGTACATATTATTTAAAAAAATAATGATTTTCTGTAACCTTACATTCTTGAAATTGTATTATACTTACAAAGGCAGAGTAATGTTTCCCAAAATTTTTGACAGGAAAGGTGATAAAATAAGTTCAGCATTTGTAGAATTTGGATATCTTACTAAAAGTAGTGCCGTATCAATTCCAGGATTCACATCAATGCTAAAATAATAACATAATAAAAACTTTATTTCATAAGCAGAGCAGAATCTGTCGCGTTACAGATTTTAGAACAAATCATAAGACATTTATTTTGGATCCTTCAGTATATGTACTATGTGACACAAAAATATAAATTTATGATAATGTTCTTAGATAGTTTATATAGATACTGCTTTGTAGTTAAAAACAAATATAATAAAATATATAAATACCTTTCATTGTACAACTCTGGAAGCTTAGATGTATTTATTTTCAATTTAATCATAAACTCAACTATGTGGCCTCCTACCCAAACTTCAACATCTTGTTCAGTAGTAAGTGCATTTCCAAGTAAGGCATTATATTCAAAAGATGCACGTGAGCTATCATCTTCATTTAATTTAGTGACCTACAAGAATAACTGTTTTAATCATAATACATGAAATAATTACATCTTATATGTATAATAGTATTACTAAAAAAGTAAAATAACATATCTTACGTAAAATCTGATTATTGGCAAGAAATATTTAGTATAAAAACATATTGAAAGATTAGTCAAAAGAATTGAAACATATTTATCCATTATACACATATATATATTGATTTTTTGGTGCATAATAATTTTCTTGCTTCTCTTACCTGATATAATTTGTAGAGATTTATAAGTTCAGTGAGAACTAGGCATAAAGCTTTAGGGTCATTTGAATTCCAGTTGCAAAGACTAGGAAGTTTTGTATTTAAAAAATCTTCATCTGTGTGTGACAAAAAGCTTTCATCATCAAATCTAAAGTCAGGTGCAAACCAGGGTGTTGTAGGATCAAAAATTACTTCCCATTTTAATTTCTTTGAGCAATATGGTAGGACTAATCGTAAATGACTTTCCAGACCCTCTATATTGTGTCCTGATATCCTTTCTAAGTCAACTTTAGTTTTGCACAGTCCTTAAAGTTGATTATGTTATCGAATAAGGTAATTATATTGTAATTAAAATAATATAAGGGTTGGCTTCAATATCTTGGTGCACGAATTTAATGAAAATTGATAGTTAATCGTTTTACTATCGGCATTGTCTGCGGAAATGTATAGTTTTTGAGAAATGGATTTTAAAAATATACCACAACATGAACCAATTTGCCCAACTGTACAATACCTACAATCAATTTGATTGTTGAAAATTTTAAATTTAATAGTTCTCATTATTATAAACCATTCATCATTATTATAATCCTATAACGGCAAGTTGTAGAAAGTAACTGTTTTCGAGAAATTAATTTTTGAAATTTTAGTAAAGATACTACGTCACAATCATTGTTAGCTTCGGAGAATACTCTCGATATCTCTCGACGTTATTGTATTCGTTTTAAACATTATTCTCTAATTAATTTTTGTGTGTCTTTGCTATTTTAATTTAGTTTTTTCGTTTCATTTCATTTCAAGCCATTTATTCAGGAAAGAAATATTACATAATTAAAACTTTTATACATCAAATCTACGGTAGCGCGGTCATTCAAGAGACTCATTGCGAGACCATTTTAAAGAAATTGGCATCCTAACGGTCCCGTCACAGTATATTTTTAATAATATATTACACGTACACGAGAATGCCAACACATACATAGAGGTGATTCTCATCAATATAACACGAGGCACAGAGATAAAATTGTTATGCCTGCCTTCCGACTTAGTAAATCAAAGAACTCTTTCATGGGGCAGAGTATACTATTCTATAATAAGCTTCCTAAGAGCGTCAAGAATTTGACTTATTCCAAGTTTAGAAGCCTTGTTAAAAAATGTCTAATTAAGAAGGCGTACTATACATTAAATGAATATATTGAAGACAAAACGCTTGGAATGATATTTCTTAACGCTCGTGGGACGGTGTCCTTTTTCATGTATAAATATTATAATAGTCGAGTTTTTGTTTATATTTACAATTGTATGTTCTTATTTTTTAAAAAGAGCGACTATCAGAGTTTCTTGCCGGTTCTTCTCTGTAGAAACTGCCTTCCGAACCGGTGGTAAATGTTTTGTAATACCATGACGATTCAAAAGTGTTGCTTTATGTAGCCTAGTTGAATACAGATACTTGACTTTGACTTTGACATAGGTTTTGCCTTAAAGGGGTAGTAACATCCATATTGTGTGAAACATCATACACATAGGCAATTATAATGATAAGTTAGAATCGCAAACGTATTAAAACTTTAAGAGAAAAAAAAAGAAGCAATTAATTTGTTTAATTGAAATGCATATGTTAATGTTTTTATTGCGAAACATTTACGTAGGTTCATCGAATTTCAAAAGTTTTTTCACTTTATTAAAAAAAGTATTTATTTAAAAATCATTGCTTGTTTTTTTATTGACTATTATGTAATAATTTCAGATATATATGATACTTATCCATACTAATATTATAAATGCGAAAGTAACTCTGTCTGTATGTCTTTCCATCACGCTAAACCTACTGAACCGATAAGAACGAAATTTGGTACGAAGATAGTCTAGAGACTGGGGAAGGACAAAGGCTACTTTTTTTTAAATCAACCACCAAAAGTTTGCGTGAGGGGTTGAAACTTTTTATAATTTTACGCTTTCACAGCCAAACCGGTGAACCGATTGTAATGAAATTTGGTACACAGATGGACTAGAGCCTGAGATAAAACATAGGCTACTTTTTAACTGGAAAAAAGGGTTATAAAGGGGGAAGGGGTGTATAGTTTATATGTATGAAAGTCCACGCGGACGGAGTCGCGGGCAGCAGCTAGCTTAGTATAAAATAAAGTTGCTTTTTTCTGTCTATCCCTATCTATGCTTAAATCTGTAAAACTACGCAACCGGTTTCCTAGCTGTTTTTCTTATCAGTCGGATTGATTCAAGAAGGACGCATATTATTATTCCCAGGGCAATACCGGGATAAAAAGTATCCTATGTTATAATCTATCTACAAATCAAATTTCAACTAAATCGGTACAGCCGTTTGGCCGTGAAAGAAAGACAAACATACAGACAGACACACTTTACAATTTAGTATAGATGCATAGACAGAAGACACGCTTTGATATCCATACTAATATTATAAATGTGAAAGTGTGTTTGTTTGTTTGTTTGTCCTTCCTTCACGCCGTAGCTAAGCAATCAATCGACCTGATTTTTGGCATACAGTTAGTTGAAAAGATGGCTTCCTTTTAACTGGAAAAAAGGCTAATAAGGGGGGAAGGGGGCGGGTCAAAGTTTATATGAAAGTCCACGCTAACGGAGTCGCGGGCAACAGCTAGTCTCTTATACATAATATGATAATTAAGGGACTATCAGTTCATACGTTATATATCAATGATAGAAACGTACTAATCGATTGTTAGAAGTAGGTTATGAGAACATTCGTCATATAAAATGCAAAGCAATCGATATTTTTCACGTAGATAGGCAATTCGATTCTAACTCGATATCGTAACTCGATAATAGGAAAGCCGATTTCGATGATTTTTTAATACTCCTTAAAGTACAAAGATGTTTCTTAAGTATAAAAAGATAGGTTAAAAGTTTTAGAGAGCGTAAGTATAGTACGCGTCATTAATGTATAGCGCTGGACGAGAATAGCTGCGCAACGGTAGAATCGCGCTCGTAATTGACGTATTGGTGCGAGAAAGACAACACGACTGTTGTTACCTCGATACCATATTTTTGACTTCTGCGCAGGTTTCGTTCAGCGCTAAAGATTCGTGACGCGTACTATACAGCGTGAACGTCGTTTCGGGCCAGTTAGTAGATACAGATAAAAAATCGAAAGGTCAAAGTGACAGGACGGTGCCAGGCTTGACCCTGACGTATAAATGCTTGGGTCTTACTAATGAGTCATTACTCGTCACTAAAATTAATAACTAGTATGTATATTATATATATAATAGCACCTAGAACCGGTATAAGAGCTCGCAAAAAGAAGCCATTTCAAAGTAGACAATTTTGTCTACTTACGTAGATCTTCGCTGCAGTCAGCAGTGCATCAAAGTTCGTATATTTGTTGATTTAAGTTTTTTATCATTTATAGATTAACCTAGCTTTTCAATTATACCATTATTCCGTATTATGCGGAATAATACTTAACGTTGAATTTTTTTATTACAACTTTCTTCATTCATATATCGAGAATTTTCAAAATGGCTTAAAAATGCTTTCGCTGGATGCGTATTGCGTGTGATTACATGACGTGTAGTGCCAGAAAATTGACAAATGTTTTTCTTTAATTTGACATTGATTTAAATGTCGCACTATGCTCTGTAATAGAAAAACTAGGTACAACTTTTATAGCAGCCACATTTTCTTTTGTTCAATTGACATCGCCTTTTAATAGAATAATAAAAAATATTAAGATGACATTAAATTGTCTATGGGTTAAACTTTTGTAGCTGATAATACTCTCAAGTGAAAACATCATCAAAATTTTCGAGAAAGCGCGGGAACAGACAAAAAAATCTAAATCCAAAATAATTTAATTTTTATCAAAAATAAACAGACTACACACTGATAGCAAAAAAATAAATACGTGAGTAAGTTATACGTTTTTTCATTTAGTTTTATAACAAATTGATATAATAATTACTTTATTATTTTAAAGTCAAATAACAAAAAAAGAATCATCAAAATCGGTCCACACACGACAAAGTTATGCCTGAACGAAAAAAAAGCGAACTTATTTTTTAAAGACGGTTAAAAATACATCTAATCAATTGTTATGTTGTTCAAATATCATGTCCAAGTCATATACTTACTAAACTTAACGAAATGAAATCCAAAAAAAAATCTATTTTTCCATTATTTTTTTCCGACAAAAACGCTTCTATATTACGTCATGTTTTATATTAGAACTACACATACGTATAGCAAATAAATTAACTATTTTATCTATAAATCGTTTTGTGCTTTTTCAATTGTCACGCGACTGTTTCGTCTTAATTAAAAATATTTTAAATTAATATTATTCTTTTTCTTCTTTGTTATAATTAAGCGATATGTTATTTTGAATACTTTAAAACCATCCTAATTAGGACGTCTTACCTTTAGGTGATTGGTTTTCACCGGCATTCACGCGCAACTGACAAAACTATCGCTTTTATTTTTGTTGGTTTTATCATTCATCTCTTTTCTATCGCTTTCTTTGACTTGTATGTATGTGTGCTGCCGCTGCTGTGCGGAACACTTTTTTATGGGTATAACATATCTATCATATAATATCATTGTTCCATAATATCATTCCAATAATATAATTATAAGAAAACTATTGAAAAGAACCGCATCGATATCTGTCGCGCAGTTATGCATCTTATATTGAGTCAAACAAACAGCGTAAAGCGACTTATTTAACTAGTATGTATAATAATCTTCACTTTTAAATAATATCAACTACAAGATACATTGTTAATTCCTAAATATTATGAAAATAATTTAATTGATCTAATGATCATAGAAAGTTCATATTTGGGTACTTGTAAGATACTACAACATGATGACGATATCAGTTAACCGGTTGTCCAACCCACAAAACATTGGACAAAACTAATGTAATGTTCCTTATTATACGTAAATCTATAAATCATTCAACAATAAATCCTATTAACTCACACGCGTCAAAATCTCTAACGACTCATGAAAACAATACCGTTACCCATGACCGATTCGATTATTTAAAATAAGAATTAATAATAAAAAAGATCTTTATAAACACCAGTTTAATTTACCATGACAGCTAATGTATAGAAAAATCGTCAACGTAATAAAGAGAAAGTAATTCCTTAACTAACATAATCATATAATGTTGTACCGTTAAAAAATATAAATACCGGTTTTATATAATCTGTGATATATGAATTGCGTAATTAAATTATTAAACAGATAATTACGTGATTGAAAATTATAGACTTACATGTTACGTCCTTTGCCGCCGGCGTCCGACCACAGACTAAGTTATTGTAATGCAATCAGAAATCAGAATGTTTCTGAATGGACGTTTGGATAGGTGTGAAACGGTGCTGTCATACAACGCGAACGTTTAAAAATATAATTTTTTAACGATACAATTTTGTGTAACAGAAAAAAAATAGCAAGGTCGTGCAAGGAAATTAGATATATGTATTTGTTAAAAAAAACAGGTGTAATCTTTTATTAAAATAAAAATAAAAATAACTGTTCATGAAATTTTAAACCTTGATACATTCTTTAAGCTACAAAAATAAATAGGTTTAAGTTTATGTCATTACCTTTATAAGTAATAGACGATCATATTTATTTTTACAACTTACTCTAAAAATATATCTTGTGTTAAGTTTAATATTGTTAATAAAAATATTAACACAAGATATATTTTTAGAGGTAGTTTAAGCGCGGAAAGAGGAAAAAGAATCTTAATAAATTTTAGTAAGCTCTCTTAATTTTTATGGTATTTAATATTTATAGTATGTTATTTTAGCTAGTAGATTATTTAATAAGCTATTCAGATAGCCGTCATCATACAAAGTGATATTTATATTGATTATTGATTAACATTTTAATTGAAGATTGCTTTGTTGGAAAACTATTGACCGTTTTTAAATTTTTAGTTAAAGGATAAAGAGGAATTATAAAGTTAAAGGATTTAATTTAAGTGTTTTTATCGGAATTTAATAATAATATTACCTGATTACTTTTTGAAGCACGTGATCAAATTGTCATGAAGTTTTTTTTTTTAAATAGTGATGTCATATCGAAAGAATAATTTTCGAATTAAATTATATAAAACTCAAAGAACAATCTAATATTTAAAGAGAATGTGGTATTTAATTTTATAAAAGAACCTACCTGTGTCCTGTAGTTTCACTCGCGTAAAAGCCAACTCTGTTTTAGATTCAATTTTATGTATTTTTCGACGTAAGAATGTCGGATCTATGAAAGCCACACGTACAATCAAGATAAGTTCAGTCGATCAGTTATGGTTTCTACAATACTTAACGTAAAAACGGTTGTCCTAAAAATTAAATATAGGGTTTGTTTGTGTGAACATGCTTATGTCTGGAACTAACTGTCATACGTTTAAAAATTATTTTTGTACTAGCTGTGCCCCGTGGTTTTACCCCTGTATTAACCGTCCCCGGAAAAATACCGGAATATAAAGTATCCTGTGTCCAGGATTTGCCAAATTTCGACTAAGTCGGTTCATCAGTTTTTGTGTGAAAGAATAACAAACATACATCCATACATACATTCTGACAAACTTTCATATTTATAATATAAGTAGGTTAGGAGCTACACCCTTTTGTTTTTCAGACTCAGACTTTTTTTTCGACTTCACTACCTCCTTAAAGGTATAGGTATCCTTTTGATAAATCATAAAACCCACCGATGTTCCTCCATCCATCTACCCCTAGCAGACTAGCCATCAAATCATATTCAAATTACAGAGCCTGGTGCGACCCTGTGTCGCACAATGCCGACTTGCTTAAGGTAATTGAAACGTGAATTATAAAAGATTCAACGTTAAGCATTTTGTCGCATAATGTGCACTAGTGCTATGATTGGAAATCTAGGCATTGTTACTTGTTAGTTTAAATGCTAAAGATATTAACGATACATACTACGTGGATGTCTGTTACGTATTCAAAAAAAACTAATTAGTTATTTTTGAATTTTAACAAAATTCAAATTGGACCTTGAAGTGACTCTTAAAATAGTTTTACAGTACCTACTCGTATGTGTTACGATTCTAAATTACGCGCGTAAAACCACTCAGAATCAACTGTATAGCAAGACGACTTGTCTATGCATTGTAATGACATTAATTTGAGCGGTGACATTGAAGATATGACCATAAACAACCGTTAGATGCATACATGTTAGGTCAACGACCCGACGAGGTAATAGTGTTTTTGTACAGATTAAATACAGTATTTACTATGCATAAATTATCAATTATTTTTGCCTCTTAACCTGGAAATAACTTATTATTGACTAGCTATTGCACGCGACTTCGTACGAATTTTATTAGTTTGGTAAAGAATTTTTTTTATTTTTTTTATAGTGCAATTTTATCCTATAGGTAATATTTTAAAGAAATTACTTCAGTGTAAGTTATATTTTTAGTTTATTTTCCCTTAAAATTAAATTTGTCTATCATAAAAAGGTTCTAGTGAGTCAATCTTAGAAGATAGTGGTAGCTAATTTTTTTATTATTTAATTTACTCCCTCATACTCTCTGGGCAGTTATCTTAAACCGTTTAAGCAGCACACGTACAGGAAGCCTACAAATGTATATTTATTAGTAAAACAACTTCAAAATTGACAGTAATAAAATATCCACCACCATAACAAATAATCAAAGTTTTGTATTCAACTGTAGTATACCTACACGTCTCGATTAGTACCATCGTTCCTCAATATACTATGTATAAATACTGTTTATTTACCTTAAAACCTTATATATATATACCTATTAAAACCTTTTTAATAAATCATATAGGTACATAGTATAAAACAGTCGTTTTCTCTGTCCCTTTATCCCCCCTCATCCCTAAGTATGCTTAAATCCTTAAAACTACGCAAATGATTCTCATGCGGTATTTTTTAATAGATCGAGTGATTCATTTAATATTTATGCTATACATATAATAATAATAATAACACGATGTTTGTATAAAAACTATTTAATAACAGATTATGTTAACGGAGCCAGTCTTCCACAACACAGGGAAACCTTCTGCAGAAGTTGTGCAAATACAAATTTTGTACCATTTCTCAATAAATGTATTTTTATTTTATTTTTTTATTCAAGGCGAAGGTTTATATGATTAATTCATGCATATATCCGAGCGATGTCGAGGCGGGTCGCTAGTAAATAAATAAAATAGAAGGTATACGCCGAGGATAATGAACCAATGGGCGATGACACATTTCGCGTGTCATTGGGCATAAAATTGATTATCCAATACGAAAAAAGCGCGAAATACTAACAATACGCTTTAAATGAAAAACGTACGCGACTATACAGCAATCTTAGTTTTTGTTTCAATTACGTATATTTAAAAATCCGAAATATTATCTTGGTTATAATTTTTATCTTAGCCTTCATATCCCGCCTCCTCCTCCGGGGAAAAGGAGGCGTTAATGTCGGAGTCGCCAGAAGGGCCCTATAGATTATACCTAGTTTACTGTTAATAACTTACTGGGCTCGTCTTTGACATAATAAACATATTATTTACTAGCTGTTGCTCTCGACTTCGTCCCCGTAGATTTGTTTTTCCATTATTTCTTAATTCTTCGCTTCTATTATTCTTCTATTATTCGTCACAGCGTAATGTTATGTAGCCTAAAGCCTTGCTCGACAAATTGTCTATTCGATAAAAATAATTTTTCAATTCGAACCAGTAGTTCCTGAACGCGGTCAAACAAACAAACTCTTCAGCTTTATATATTAGTATATAGAAGTATAGATTTAATAAAATGGTAGGTTGATTTAATTGGGATGACGGCTAAACAGTAATAAGCACTGTTTTTTGTTTAATTACCTATTTTTTTATTCAATAACATAAAAAAATACATTAATTTGAAATGTCGCATGACGTCACAACTATGTAACTTACGTTTTCTACTAAGGTGTGACGCAATTAGCATTCAGCCCCCACTCCGTAACTTTAAGACGCTATATCCAAGTAGATTTTTGTTTTTTTGACTAAGTACAAGAAACAGGTATTATATTTTATTATTATGCAAGAGACGATTTTATTACATACGAGCCGTTGCTCCCGACTTCGTCCCCATCGATTTCTTTTTCCGTTATTTCTTCCCTCTATTAGTTGCAGCGTGATGCAGCGTAGCCTAAAGCCTTCTTCGATAAATGATCTTTTTAATTGAAACATAATTTTTCAATTCGAAACAGGAGGGCCTTATATCGATTAATTAAAGGAAAAACACAGAAAAACCAATTTAAATTACAATTTATTTATTATTCGAAAGTTTAATTTACTTCTCTATCGCCTAATAACATTTTTTAAAGCTTATGTAGTGATGAGTTTATTACTAATTAAACACGAATAAAAACCCTATTGATATTAGAAAAGTCAGAACATTTGACAGAAACAATGATATTATATTAAATAGATATGTTATAAGCACAAAACTTTGAAGACGCAAAAACATCCCAAATTAGGACGTCTTACCTTTAGATGATTGGTTGCGGGTGCATTCACGCGCACGGCGCAACTGACAAAACTATCTCTTTTTGTCTTGTTGGTTTTATTATTTATCGTTTTGACTTGTATGTAGGTGTGCCGCCACTGCTGTGCGGAACACTTTTTTCGGTTGATTTGTATGGGTAGGTATAACATATCTATTATATAATATCATTGGATACAAATATACATGCTTAACGCTCAAAACCCTGTTATGGGTATGAATAAGTATTGTTAAGGTTGGTATTTATTGTCATGTATGGACATTAATTACTATTAAAACCTTTTTATTTTCAAAGAGCAACAGAGTTTTTGGCCATTTGTTTATGTAAAATCTCTTTATTTATAGCTAGTCATAGATTACATAGAGCTTAATAGATTATAGTCATTTCAACATCCTCAACGTGTCTCTGGTTTCTCTCATCAGAACAACGTCATCAGCCCTTTTCTTCAACGAAGCTGCCTCTTCTTTCAACGATGCTAATGTTGTGACCAGTGACGTCAGAGCTTTAGGCAAAATGGCGTCTGGGATGTTCAAGCTTGCGTATTTCGTCTAAATAAAAATTGTAATAATTAATTAAAAACACCATTCATTAGTATGAAATTGACGTTTTGAGTTTTTTTAGGTTTTTGGAATGGAGTCAAGCTATTGTTTAGGGTTTTTCGCATATAAAACTTTTTTTAGGATTATGATTCGGAATTAGATCTTTTACACCGCATACTACACGAGACTAGCAAATATCCGGGTTTTAACAGTCCCATATAATATCTTAACATTTAATATTATTTAAAATCTGTGTAAGTAAAATTTTGTGAAAACAGAAAAACAACAAACCTTTGCTTTGTCGCAACTCTCTTCATACGACACCAACTTCTGCTTCAACTGACGTATATGATCGTGTATATTATCTGGATTAGGATTTTGTTCGGCCAACGATTTTCTAGAACTTTCCAGATCATTCCTCAGGTCCTCGATAAACTTTGCATTCCTCTCTATCCTTGCTTGTAGCGTTGCATTCATTTGTTTTAATTTCAATACCTCATAATCATCTTCTAGTTTTTCAGCTAGTTCCTTTGAAGTTAGTAATGATATTGCAATAGGGTCTAGTGAAGTGTTGAATTGATTTAGTTTGGTAGCACACTGTTGTAGTATGTTTTGTGCCTTCTGAGGTAGATTATCAATTGTTATGTTTAACTTTGATAAGATTTCCGATGTAAGGGTAGCTGAAACAAAAGTATATACTCATAAGTTTTTTAATGTGTTAAAAAATAATCCAAATACATAAAAAGTATTAACAAACTATTGTTAATACTTTTATGTATTACATAATACTAATTATGAAGTTTCTTATTATTGTATCCAGGGTCTCTAACTGTATCCCAATCAAATATATTCTAGACAATTCTGGTATGAATGTTAAAAAAATATATATATCCTTTCATTTATACATACTTGGATTTATGATAGACTATCAGCGACCCGCAGCTTACCCACATTAGTGCATGTATATAGACACATAGATAGAGAAAATCGGTTACATAGTTTTAAAGATATAAGCTATATTTTACACTAAGTAATGAAGTTAGGATGTTAATAAAAACACAAATTGCTATTATAATATTTTAATAATTTTACATTCTAAATAAGTTATTCAATATCTAACGTAGGAAAATTTACTAAACACTCAATCTTTCTGGCAACATTGAGTAACAAGTTTTCAGACAACGCAGGGCCCATTAATTGTAAAGACAATGGCATATTATTTTTCGATAATCTTATCGGGATTGAGATAGCTGGTATGCCGGCCATATTTGCTGGTTGCGTACAGTAATCTTGGAACGCACATTGATCTCGGTTATTCTTAGAAACGAAATCCTTATACAACGGAGCATCTGATAATGTTGTTGGTGTCAATAATAAATCTACCCCATTCTCCCCACTAAATACATCATCAAAATCATTAGCAATCAACCTCCTTAATTTGAGAGCTTTAAGAAAGTATTTTTCATAATTTTCACGCAAAAGGAAATAATTTCCGGCAAAAATTCTTGATCGGACAACATTGTTAAAGCCTTCTGATCGTGTGGACGCATACAGCTCTTCTGTTGAATAATCTGCGTCTGTTCTTAGGCCAAATTCAAGACCGTCATATCTAGACATGTTACTCGCTACCTCACACTGGTTGAGTATTGAATATACTGCTATTGAAACTGATGTATGCGGTAGTGAGACTGAGCTTATTTGACACTTTTCATCGTGCAACAAATCTGTGACATACTGCCATGTGTCAATAACTTCTTTAGACATTCCGCTACAATGGTATTCTTTTGGTATTCCAATCTTTACTTTCCCTAAATCTATGTCCTTCATAATGATAGGTTTAAATTCCTTTTTTATTGTCGTAGAGTCTAAATCATCAGGTCCAGCAATACAATTCAATGTTTCAACTACATCATCCACTTTTCGAGCTAAAATACCAGGTACGTCCATGGAATTAACTAGTGGAATAAGTCCGTATCTTGAAACAAGTCCGTACGTAGGTTTTAAGCCAATTATGCCACATAATGCTGCTGGATTTCTTGTTGAGCCACCTGTGTCTGATCCTATAGCTACCACACAGGACCCACTACTCACTGCTACAGCACTTCCACCTGAACTGCCCCCAGGAATCCTCCAATCCTCATCATAGCACCAGGGATTACGAGACGGCCCAAATAAAGAATCTACTGTGCCTGAGCCCATGGCAAATTCGTCTAAATTCGTTTTCCCGACAAGACATGCTCCCGCGTTTAATAATTTTGAATATACCGTCGCACTATACGTCGGTACGAAGTTCTTCAACATTTTGGAAGCGCAGGTCGTCGATATGTTTTTAGTGCAAAAATTGTCTTTGATAGCGATACTTATACCGTTCAATGGCATCGGCTGACTGTTAGAATTTAATTGTTTTTCACATTCAGCGCTTTGGTTTTTGGCTAAATCTTCCGATAGAGTAATAAATGCATTTAATTCTTTCGCTTCCTTGGCCCTTTTTAAACACATATCCACAAAGCTTGTAGGATTTAAATGCTTATCACGGTAAGCTTTGCGTATATCTCTTATTGTATAGGAAGTTAACTTATTCATTTTGAATAATTTATTAAAGCATTAAAATTTCAAGTAAATTATTAAGGTTACATTGAAATAAACATCAACAAGTCGAAGTTATTTTCGAACTGTCAATTTCATCGAAACAGAAAACTTCAAACTTACCGCTTGCAAGTTGCTCCTGTTGATCTCGTTGGACTAATTGATTGAAATCGTAACTGTTATTACCAGCTATTGTTTTTAAACCCATTTTAATTAATTATTTTATACTAATTAGAAAATAGAATAGTATGATACAAATTTCAAAGTTGAAACTTTTAACGAAATGTTTTTGAAATTTAGGATTGACATTTGACATTGACAATGACATCCATTTTAAAAATTCCACACGAAAAAAATAAGACATTAAAATTTCAATTTCTGTGTTAATTTGAACACAGATGTATATATAATTGTGGGTAGAATGTTAAATTGCCTTACAAGCTCAGATTGATATTTTTAGTGTATATGAACACTGTAATAATATAGAATAGAATATTTTTGTTACCACCACCTATGTTTCTACTACTTTTTTTTTTTATTAATAAAATGAAGTAATAAACAAAGAAATCTTAACATTTTATTTATACGCCCACAAAATGATAAATAATGAAAATTGATGAAACAATATTTAACTGTGGCATGATTTTTATGTTTCTTTTCCTTACATTTTAGTACTTGTGGTAGTGGTTTATAGAACAATATTTACTAGTACTTTATTTAACATTACTAATTACCTATAGGTATCAATAATTATGACCACTCATAACTTAAATATTTTTTCATTATTTTTACATTTACAAAGATGATGTAGTAACTGGTAACACCACACTTACGGCTGAACCGATTTGACAAAAGTTACAAAATTGAGAATACAGAATTTATACAGAATATTGTAGTATAATTTTTAAGTTTAATTTTTCTGCGATAATTAAATGCGTTTTAAAAGAACTTTATATAAAGTTTATAAGTGATGGACTGTAACTAGTTTAATCTTAATAAAAGAGTATTTTTAACATTAATATAGATATTATGGCTCATTTACAGTATATGCCTGGTGATCCTCGTTTAGTAGATCAATTAGTTTATGAACTTAAATCAAAAGGCATTTTCGACCAGGTTTGTATGTTTTAAAATAATAAACGCTACAGGAGATTAAATAAAATTTTGCTCCAAACATTATACCCATACACTTTTTATCTAAAAATAAAATGTTGAATTTCTCACCCAATGTGCATGTCTTGTAAAAGAATATAGTTTTATGTATATTAAACAATATCGAGTATTAAATAATTCAATATCTATATTTTAATAAGTATTAAGGAAATTTACAGCTATCTCAAATGGTAATAAGAAGAAAAAAATGAATTTAATAGGTTTGTTCAATTGATTGATTTTAGACTGTCTTGTAAAATAGTTAAAATGGATATTGAATAGTAAAATGAAACCTGTACATGGTTTAAATATTTAAAGCATATAGCCTTCAATTAAGTAAGAGTCAAAATTAGAAGAAGTTCTTCATTTTTCTTGTATTAATATGAATTTGGTTTAACTGTTTGTACCACTTTGTTTTATTCAAATCCTACCATAATATTATCAATCTTCATAAGAAATAAGTTTTAAACGTAAATGTAACTACCATATGCAATATTAGAGGTCCATTAAATGTTTAAATATAAATTTAAAAACTGAAATATTGATAATATAAAAAAATTACATCATTGCCTGCAACATAGAGAAAATTCACCTAGGCTGATGCATATTGTTAATAATTGTTCTAAATTTTCTTCATTTCAAGGCCCGTTTTAACAGGGGTAGATAATTACCATAACCTTTATATTTTAAAACAAAATTCTGCTGTAGAGATTATTAATAAAAGTGAAGTATGTATAAGCAAACATATATAATAAGTAAACATAGTTTAAATTTGATAACTTGTTTGAAAGTTGGTTCTTGTAAGCAAAAAGACATACACATTATTCAGCCTTAATAATTGTGAGCGGACTAGGTTATCTTCTGATCAATGTGTTTAGGGCTAAAAAAATTACATTAACACTCAACTAACCTATCAATTATCATACAGAAGCAATAATTTTCCTTAACTAAATTTTTCATCAGTTTTACAATATTTTATATTTGTAAAGTTTGATCTTGTAAGAATTATACAATTGTACATAATTTAAAAAAAATATTGTAAGAAATCTTATATAGAATTTACAGACAGACTTGGCATGGTCTTTAGATTGTTGTAGAGATTAGATGATATTAGATAACTAAGTAAGAATTACATTAGACCATTTTTTAAATAGACTATGGTTTGTGCGCAATTATGTAGTTTATTTTCAAAGTACAGATAAGTTATTTCTTTCATATATTGCAATATTATGAATGTTCGGAGCATTAAATTACTAAAAAGCAGGTTCTAGTCTGTTTTGTTCTTACCGTCACAAAGAAATGATTTCTAAGCTTATTTATGTTCTTAGATCTATTAAAGTAAATTAAGATTCAATTACTTGTTCAGTGCATTATGTCTTAAAGCTGTTTCTAAAATGATTTCTTGTGGGTAAGTTTACGCTTTATGTATTAGGGAAGACCTGTGACCCAGTAGTGGGGATGAAAATGGGCTGATGGTGATGATGATGACAGCCACTTTTTTACTGCTAGAAAATAGAATTTACATTTTACATCAAATGGATGAAGATGAAAAATTATCTTAAATCTGCTATCACATACAAATGGGTCAATTGAAAATTTCTATTTTTAATGAAGGGTGAATTTTTATAAAGACTATTAAGAAGCTGTATTATGTTAAATATAGCAAGTCCTATATGCACTTTTGCAGATGATGATGTCATTGAGCTTTTGATAATTATAGGTTTTTAGTATAATTTTTATTAATAACATATTGAAATGTCACAAGTTGGTAGCATATGAAATGTGTATGTGGCAATTGTGCAAAAGAAAACCTATGAATATATTTTTTGATATTTAAATCAAACATATTTTCAGTTTCGCAAAGACTGCATAGCTGATGTCGACACACGGCCTGCTTATCAAAATCTAAGGCAGCGGGTAGAAAACTCAGTTTCAACATTCCTAGCTCGACAGTGCTGGCAACCTGACCTTAATAAGAATCAACTACGAGAAAAATTAAGGAAACATATCTTAGAGTAAGCATAATTGTTTTTATCTGGGTAGCTATTTTTGAGTGGGTATTTATAATAATAAAGGAGTATAATGGACTGTTAACAAAAAATATTGAATTTTTTATTTTTTGGATAAGAGTGCCTGGGAGGTAGTCATTATAGTTCTACATTAGTATTTGTTAATATACCTGTGTAAATAATATTTTTTTATTTTTTCCAAATTATATTCAAATTCAGGTTCCCTATAAGAGAATAAGTTGTTAAAATATATGTTTATCTTTTCTTTGGTCTTTATTTATATTTTTTTTGGGATTAGATGACTCTGATGTATAAGTTATTTTTTTTATTTTTAGCATTTCAACTAACTAAGTAAGCAATATTTTTTTTCAGTGGCAATTACTTGGAGCAAGGTGTAGAAAGGATAGTGGATCAAGTTGTTAATCCAAAAGTAGCTACAGTTTTTGTACCCAAAGTGGAAGACCTCGTCTACAACTACTTAGGTATCACAAGAAAGAAGTCAACAGTTGCTGAAACTTCCAATGGAGTTGATGATTTACTACCCACAGACTTAGAGGCGGTCAGTCCAGGCTCTGTTAAGAGTAATGAGGATAAAAATGACTCAATGGAAATTGATGATTCATCAGAAGCTACCAAAATGGAAATCGATGATCAACCGGATAGCGAGAAAGCCAAAGATGATGCAGCACCCGAAAATATCGATAAAGATAAAGTAGAAGAAACTCAAACGTCTATAAGTGAATTAACAGTACACGATTCTGATGGTAGTGACGATAAAGAGAGTATACCTTTACCTGCTGAAGAGATTCGACCTGAGGACATACCCCCGCCGGAAAACAGTCCACCTAAAATTGAGCTCGAAGCAATCGAATTGCCAAAAGAACCAGATGTGGCTACCGACATTCCCTTGCCAGATGAAATCCCAAAGGAAGAAAACGAAAACGTGTTTAAGCCAATTAACAGTGACGACGATGATTCTAGCTCAGATTCCTCGCTTCGTAGAAATATGTCACCTTTGACACCTATCAGAAATTACAATAATGAGAACTCTTGTGATGCTCATCAAGGATTTGATGATGAGTTCACGGAAATTAAAGAAGAGGAAATAAAAGAAGAAAAGTCCTTCCGATTTGCGATTGACACTAAATCTACGGAAAATAGCTTAGACGCAAGTAAAAACGAGAAAAAAGAAGTAGATTTATCATATCAATTTAACCAGGTTAACTTAAATAATTTCAACACACCCGGCTATGAAGATAGCTCTAATAGTAACAACTTGCAGATCGATTATGAAAGTGATGCAAATAGTAAAATAAATGAGATTAAAATTGAGCCCGATCAGAATTCAGAAGATACTAAGAAATTGAAAAAACCTGAAGAAAAGAAAAGTCACAAAAGTTCACATCGATCTAGAGAATCGAGTAAACATTCGAGTAGCAAAGATAAAAAATCTGATTCTAAGCCGTCAAGCAGCAGGGACAGTAGTCGGCATGATAAAAAGTCATCTAGTGATAAAAAGGATGAAAATAAACACAAATCATCTGACAAAGAAAGATCCAGAGACAGGAGTGATAAAAAAGATAGTAAAGATTCGTCAAGACATAGAAGCTCTCATAAATCGTCGCATAAAGATTCAAAATCGCACAGAAGTTCCAGTTCCAGTCATAGACATTCAAGTAGATCTGACGATAAAAAATCTTCGTCATCGAGTCAAAGAGAGAAAGAAAAAAGTTCCAAGTCTTCATCGAAGGAAGACTCGAAAGAGAGATCTAAAGATTCTAAATCTAGTTCGCATCGTTCGGAAAAAGAGAGGAAAGGCAGTAGTAGCAGTAGTAAAAGCAAGTCAAGCGATAAAGAGAAAGAAAAGAAATCAAAGAAAGAGACGGATGATCATTACAGCCTTTCGGGACGGGGGAATCCCAATAGGCGATCTACGGATAGAGATTCTAACGATGGAAGTTCCTCGTCTAAGGGATCCCATCGTCCGTCAAGTTCCAAGTCTTCAGAAAGTAAGAAAGACTCGAAAGAAAGTACTTCAAAATCTGATAACACTTCAGGTAGTGGATCTACGAGTCCCAGCGATAAAGAAAATGTCAGTCATGACTCCGGGAATAAAACTCACACTGTACAAAACAAACCCGTTATAAGGGTTGAAACACATTTAGAAACTCCCGTCTCTTCGCCGCCTAGGCTGCCCTTTGTACCTGATATAACTCTAAAGAAGCCTAAAATCGCAGCGAACTTCGAAGAAGCGAAGAAAATAATGAAAATGCGAAAGTTTCTAGAAGAAGAACAACGGAGGATGAATCAAGAAGCAGCTTTACTTTTGGAGTTCCAAGCTAACGTTAGACCGAGTTTGAGCCAAGTGTATTCTAGCATACCAGGGCCAGAGTTAGAATTCGCTTGCGATTCGAACACTTCACAAACGCAATATATTATAAAAAATAATGAAAATATATCAGAGCCAATGGAAAGTGAGGAGAAACCCACGTACACAAATGCTGAATTACTCGATGCCTTGAACGAGGGTAACACAGATGAAACAAAATTAGAAGATTCGATTAAAGAAAATAAATCCATTGACACAAAAGCAAAGCCTAAAGATTTAGAAAGTCAAAGTGTAATAAAGCCTAAACAAGAAATTAAAGAAGTTAAAATTGAGTTAGTTTCTATTGATACGAAACCAAAGGTTAAAAAGGTTGATAAGGCTAGCAGTAACGAAGATTTAAATAAAAACGTAGACAAAAAAGACATTGAAAAAATTCCACTTGACTTCCACTACTTCGAAGAACAGGAAAAACACAAAGCGGAGTTAGAACAATCTAAGTTTAGTAAATTTCTTAAATCGTACATTGAAAAGGAATCTATCAGTGATAAAATATATTTAGTGAACTGTGATAAATATGAAGAGAATTTAATTAGAGAAGCTTCTAAAACCTTCGGAGATTTCAAAGTGATAAGTTATCATAGGAACGGTCATCTGAAACTACCAAATGCTAAGACTCTAGTTAAAAACGTAAATATATCAGATGAGGTATCTTTACCCGTTGACGTAGAATTCGAGAGATCATATGATACGGACAGCGTTAAATCTCAAATATTTAGTCTCGGGAAATCTGATTGTTCGTTCGAATTGAGCGACTATGATGCTAAATTAGAAGAAATGGTCAACAAAACATCTAGGAAAGAAATAATGGAGATTATTCTTGGTGACATTATAGATGATACGTCAACGAAAATGCCTAAAATTGATTACTTAACTGAGTCCAATATAGATAGTGCTTTAGATTGTGATTTGAAGAGAAAGATAGATGATGTTGAAACTGCTGATAATAATAACAGAACTGTGTTGACTCCTAATAAAATTAGAAGAGTTAGTACATCAGATCTCATCTCATCAACGACTCAGGGTAAGCTAATTTTATTTACATTTTTTTTCATTTTAACTCTGTTTAGTTGATCAGGAGTATTAAATGGTAGCGTATAGCTAGCGTCGTTCGAAAGGGTAAGGTGGGTAAAATTTGACTCCACCTAATCTATGTATTACTTATCGCTGGTTTTTGTAGCTGTTTAGTATCTTGGCTCAATTATCTCATTGCCTTTAATGTCTTTAAAACAAGTATAATCTTATTTTTTAAAATAAAACTCATGTTTATACTAATATACTTCATTCAGTACTTACATATACAATACATTACCTAATTTCTTATAAATTTCAAATGTATTGATAAATACAGAATTAAAGATGATTATTATCTTTCAGACACGGAAGAACCAACCTGTAACAACAGAACAACAGTTCGATCCAAATATTTGGGCAGAGCCAAGAGAGTTGGTCTGCCCCGGCCTAAAAGGACAGGTAATTCTACACAAATGTAATAGAACCACTTCAATACTATAAGTGGTACCATAAATAAAATCTCTGATTGATCTTAGCATACAGCTAATTATTTTTTGTTAAGTTTGTCCCCTAGACCTAGAGGTAACTAAAATCTTAAAAAAAGATTTTAAATAATTATTTTCGTGTAGTGCTAGTATTGGTAGACTTGAATTTTTTTAAGGCTATAGAAATTATTGGACTTACCAAAGAATAATTATAATCATGGGACTTGTAATAATTGCCCGTATTTAAAATTCCAGAACTCCCCAACAGCCCCTCAAGCGACAAATCAGTGGAAAATTACGAACAAAATTCACAATCTACCCCCAAAACTCCAAACGGTAAAGTAAAAGTTCAAAGGAATCTCGTGCAAAGGTACGAGACGTCGGATCTCTATAAACCGAAGCTGCATTATCTGTCGCGGAGAAACGTCACTTAGATGCGTTGTCTGTTATTTTTTATCTGTGTTAAATTGGCGGTAAAAATATAATTTGTTTGACAGATTATGTTTCCACTGAAAAATAAACATAAATACACAATGTGTTGCAATTTGTATTATTCAGACATGCATAGCTTTTTCAAGAATTGAATAAAAATAATTAATTGAAGTTTAACAAAAAAGAAAATAATGCACATTGACCTTCAAAAAGAGATCATAGACAGATTTCAGTGCATTCGTTCACTCACTACGAGGTGTTTTTAGTTGTACAAAAGAGGAAGAGTTATATAAAGCTGCCAGTAACTCTGGTGGTCTCTTTCCAAAGACCGATGTGCAATATTTATCACCGGTAGATATTATAATATTTATTATCTATTGAATGTCGGTATGTCAAAATTTGGCGGCAAACCGAATAATATTGAAACTGAAAGAAGAAAATTATAGTATGTAGAATAATCGTAATTATTTGAACTATTTTTTTGATGTTGTGATTTTGAGTGATAATGTATGTGTTAAGTATACATTTTAATAAAATGAAAACTTAAAGTTAATTAAAGAGACCGCGTTCTTATTATGACTAATAAACAATTTCAGATTTTTTCGCTACATACATATTTTAAAATAATTAAATGAAGTAAAAATTTGATTACTAATTGTGGATAAGTTATATACCTAGTAGTAAAATAATATAGTATATACTTTTTTGTATGTCATATCGTAAATCATTTATTATGCATGTATGTACCTCAAAAGCTTGTACCCCTGAATGGTAGTTAATCTAAGATATTATTTGTAAGATTACATATTTTAAGTAATTGTTGATTATGAATTAAAAATTATAGAATTACTGTAAAATATTTTATTTAAAAAGCTTATCTTTTAATTGTATAAAACAGATATAACTGTTTAAAAAGGAATTCGTTAGAAAAAAATATTTTATTAGATTCTCCAGTAGCTAGTAGTATTTTCAAGGCTGGTAACACTAAACTCTACAATCAATGACTAATTTTCATCAGAACGTTTATAGTCTATGAAATATGTACATTTTTTTCTATAGCTACATAAATATATTTAGCAATTAATCATTGACTTTAGTTAAAAAGTTAACTCTGAAATCAACGTTTCGTCACCATATGCGATTAAGAACCTTTACAGAAAAATAACGTATATTGACAGGGTCCACTTATAAAAAGCACTGCCATAATATATACATATTGGAACATATTATTATATTAATATAATATGCACTGTTTGCTTAGCTATAAGTAAAAAAAATGAATTGTCAAAATAATGCGTATTTTTAATTTAAATACGTGTTTTCTAGGCATCATATAATAATTGCATAATAATCTTTCAAAATACGAAAATGAGGACCTACAATTTATAATGTATATAGCCTGATTAGCACAGTTTAGTAGGTACAATGCCACAAGAGTTGTATGTTAAACACCTTTACCAATATATTCATATGTATTATATTATAGAAGATACATATTTAAAGATTTAATAATTGAATAGTCTTAAAATGTATATCGGCCTGGACTCCTCGAATCTGACCATAGAGTCTAGAGTGCTGACTGTCGTATAGAAAGAAATAAATTTATAATTTATAGTAAAAACCATTCACAAAGGGAAATATAAAATGATATTGATGTATAAGAGTATGGTAAGAGAAACTTAGCCCTTGAAAGTATTGTTGACCAAACAAGTCAATATTAGAAATACATAAACCCACGACAAAACGCAACCAAACAGACAGACAGACAGACAGACGTCAAACTTATAAAAGTTGTTGTTTTTTGTGATGTACAAGTAAACCTTTCATTTGATACCCCACTTGAGCGTACTTGCAGAAATTCGGTTTTTCTATCCCACTTTAATTCCCTATAACTTTTAAATGGATCAATCGATTTTCATTAAACATGTCTTATATCATTCGCACATAAAACACCTGTAATACAAAAAAAAACTAAATTGAAATCGGTTCATTCGTTCGGAAAAATGATGCCACAGATACACAGACACGTCAAACTTAGAACAGCCCTAATTTTGCGTCGAGGCTTAAAAATACTTAATCTCCTCTAATAAATACTTATATTAAAAAATATACATTTTCCGTACTAGACTCAACTTAAGATCGCAGCGTCAGTTAACTGTTCAATTTCTAAGGTATTCGTTTTTCATTCTTCACTAACTTCACTTTAAAAATATAACCGATTACTTTAAGAGTATATTATAAGTTTATTACTATACAGTCAGAAGAAATAAACATAAATACATAAAGGCCTTGTTCATTATTTTTATTAACCTTAATATTATTATTTAATAGCGGAAAATTATGACTCGAGAAATTTCACGATCATAATCAGTAATAACTTTTATGAGAGTTTTAACCGTATGATAAAGAATAGAATTTGCATAAATTAAATAGATTTACTGTAATCGTTTTACAAGCAGTTAAAGTTAACTACATAATGGTAGCATGCCTACAACTGAAAGGCGGTATTGTACCTACTGTTTTTCATAGTAGAATTTATTACATTGTACTATATTAAACATGGCGTGTCCCGCACGTTGTTTTCGATCCAGTAATAATAACACATAATTGCCAAATCCATTCAGTAATTTTTCCTCCTTATATATTGTCATCTTCATTATCAAACCTGCCCAGGGCTGTCTAGTATCCACTGCTGGACATAGCCTACAGGTATCTCCCAAGGTGCACTAAAAATTCCTTTCCTCCGCATACCGCATCCAGTCGTAGTCCGCCACTATCTTAAGGTAATCGGACCATGGAGCTAGTTATAAATTTAGGAGTTTTAAGTTCGTATGAAGCTATCGAAATTCCTTGTCATATCATTTATGAGCCTTCGAAACCCTATTAGAATAGGGTTATTATTAATAATATAGATGTTTGGTCTGTTACTTAGATGACTATTTTAGATTTTAATTTCTTTCGGTTTGTTTAAAAAATGGCTTAGTTTCTCTGCAGCGTACTTTTCTTTTTGGTAATAAATATATAGTAGGTATCTATACTATATAATAAAGCTGAAGAGTTTGTTTATTTGTTTGATATGAACGCGCTAATCTCAGGAACTACTGGTTCGAATTGAAAAATTATTTTTTTATTGAATAGACAATTTATCGAGGAAGGGTTTAGGCTACATAACATCACGCTGCGACTTATAGGGGCGAAGAAATAATGGAAAAAGAAATCGACGGGGACGAAATCGCGAGCAACGACTAGTGAAATTATAGTTTTGCATCAGCCAGACTTTTTTTGTTTAATTAATCTGTATAAACAGTTTTTTCTTATCATCCAGTTACTAACTAAGCGATATAGATATATTATGCTCTTCAACTTTCGACATTATTAGCGATTAATAAAAAATCCATTAGCGTCAAAAGTCAAAACAAGTACGATAAGGTTGCGCCAAAGACGCAGATGAGGAAAAATGATAAAGATAGACATTTAAAATTATTCAAGTTTAAAAATATTTAGCTGAAGAGTTTTATTGTTTGTATGCATTAATCGTATTAAAATATGTAAATATAATAAGATATATAATTTTGTATATGGAAATGAATTTTTCATTATTATTAAAACAATATCATTGATAATAATTACATACAATTTTTTTATAAAAATAAAATACAATTGGTTGAAAATAATATTTATTCACAAAAACTAAAACAAAATATACATGCTACATGACAATAATTTAATTGAGAATGTAATAATACTTTTTGTTTATGATTAATTTAATGTTATATGACATAATACAAGTGAATAATACTTCAAATAATTTCATTTATAGTTCAAGTTATAAATAAGGGAGTTGAGTATAAAGATTTTATCGGTCAATACTAAGAGATATCATTCTAAGTTAAGGTCAAGTCGGGTCAATAACTTATCTTAAGGAACAAATAGGTCAAGTCTACACTCACTTCCAAACAAAATTACACTTAACCAATAATTAAATATATCTGCAATTATATTATTGTCAAATTGATTTAACGAAATTCA
>DWAJ01000969.1:0-26113 GCA_018238005.1 Eurema mandarina
GAAACTTGATACACTGAGCGAATTTTTAGCGAGTTATTTTAAAAATATGGATAGTGTGTGTATTATATTAACTGCTTTGTCTTTAAAAAGTTTTATTATAGTGATCCAGCAGGAATGAAATAAATAAATATCGTGGTAATTGTATGTGTATGTGTGGACTTTATCAATCACTGATTTGCCATGTTTTTAGCCATTTTGATCACAGAGTAATTCATATGTTTTATATTTCTTGTTTTTTATAAAACTTAACATAAAGAGAGGAAAATATAGTAACGAGTCAAGAAAAATATGTCTGTTGAGGTGTTTTAAAAATAAAAAATGTTATATAATTATATAAATATAAAATTATATGATATATAATATATATAAATAAAAAACATAATATAAAAATGTTTTATTAATTAAGATTTAAATTCCTCAGTGTACGCACTGCACGTGGGCCCTTTCGGCGCGGCAAAGGGAATGCCTAACATCGCGTAGATTCGTTCATTGAACGACTGAACGACTGTGTTGCTAGTTACATACCCAATGTTGCTACTTATAACCCCTCATTTTTCGCTAAACTTATATTTATAAACTAAAAAGAATGTGATTGTAAACTATCCTCGAAGACTTTTTTTTTACCTAACCTAAGAAGACCTGAATTGTACGAAAGATAGTTACTTAGTATTTATTTTTATGTAATAATATACCAAGAACAATATGAGGGGAAATTGTTTCATCTCCAAAGGGCAGAATTCAAGTCCTAGATTTAAAGAAAAATTTCCGTACAGGCTAGTTACTATGCATTTATTGGGAAACTCAAGTAAACTTTTCTGGGAATATATTTTACGCATACATGGTGATACAAAAAAACACCTTTTATTTGAAAATCACAGTCAGAATATCTCAAGCCTTGTCAGACAGAGATTTCCTCACATTTCGAAATACATGTTTTTGAAGGGATATAGTTTACTTGCTGCGAGTTTCCGAGAACGAATTCTATTCCATTGAAAAGGTGAAATCAAAGTTTAAATTGTGAAAATACAACGAATTTCCGGCGTCTTCAACATCGATTCTTTATAACCTGACGTTTCAGATGAAAATGCACCCCTAGTCCTTCCCTTGGGAGCATCCGTCCCTTTTCCACTCGTGACAAACTAATTCACCTTCTCTCTCGAAACGTCATCGCGTGGCGCATTGTCTGACTCACGTACAATGCAATTTAAATCCTATTTCCACGCAACTGAAGTTTAAACTAATATATCGTTGAACTTATAAAGGAAATTGGCATTTACATGTGGAGTAGAAAAGCTAGTTTTCCGCGGCAGAATTTGAAAATGTAATTCGTGCACGTCGATACAAGCTTAGATTTTGTTTTGGAGTTGTGACGTCACAGTGTCTATGGGGCTAGGGTTGTCAGTCGCGTGTTTTGGGGATTTCGTGTGTTTGTAAGTTTGTTAGGCTCGGAGCTCGTGGTCGCATTCGTGGACATGTACCGGTGCGCGAATGTTTTTGTTTCGCTTTTTGTTTACCAAATGTGCCGTATAAAGGTGTTTGTGTTATAACTGTATTATAAACTATACTTACTACAAAATAGTCACAAGTGTCTCAGTGCAGGAAATATATGTTAAGTGTTTCAGTCAGGAAAGGCAGAGTCATTGTAAAAGGTAAGTCAATTTAATTTAATTAAAGATTTAATATAACTTAATGGTTCTTATATCAGTACAACTCCAAAAACTACTTATTTAAAATAAAATTTGTGGTTGAATTAAAAAAAGTCAAATTATTACAGGAAAGACAAATAATTATTATAGATATAATATAATCTACATTTAGATGTACGTAAAAAATCGTTTAAAATCTAACTAATTTAAATTCATATTCTAAATGTTATTACATCTGTTTCAATCAGTTTCTGAACGACTAATAAATTTCAGATACCTCATCACATAATTTTAATACTTTTTTACTATTATTATTATTATAACAAAACGATCATCAAGCTTCCTTAATTACCATTTAAAATTACACTCAAAGCACCTAGAGGTCTAATATCGGAATCAAATCGTTGTGCAGTGCGTGGGTTATTGACCCCGTCGCCATGGCAACGGCTACCATGTGGCAGCCTTCCCTGAAAGGGTCCACATTTCGGGGCTCCCTGCTAATGTTGTATTTGTGCAATTTTGTACTAAAGTAGCGACCGTTTACACGGCCAAGGGTAATTTGCAGCGTCGAGAGCCCTCGCGAGGTGAAGAAAACACCTCGAAATTACACAATTACACTATTCAAGTGAAAGTTTTGCTCCTGAAATGCTGGTACGAAGTTATGTACTAATTGTTTTTGTGAGTTTCGTTTAGTTATGACATATAGCTAGTTAGAGAATAAAATGAGATACAAATTAATTTTTCACTTTTATTTGTATAAAACCCACTCTTTTTGGTTTATAACGGACAAGCAGATAATTGGTATTTATAATAGGGATTTCTAATCAAATGCTTATTTATAACTTAAATGGTTCTATCTTTCACAACAACGTGTTTTCACGTTACAATTTACAAATTAAATAAACCCTACTTTTTGTTATAAAAAGTTACTTCCAAAGGTAAATCGGTATCAAGTTCGGTTAATTGTTAAAGTTTCCTTAGGTTATACTAAATAATAAGCCTTGCTACATTTTAAAAATATATAACGCTATACAAAAAGCTGACCGAGTACCTGTGTAATGTTTGTACCGTCTAGTTCGAAAGTACAACAGCGTTCAGTCCGAAAGTTAGACTCATGTATAGTTTAGAAATTTGAATGTAATATGTTATTCTTATATCTATTATATCACACTTTAAAAATCACATTTATGTTGATCTAGTTCGCGGTTTTGTTCGTTTTATTTCCATTCAGATGTGAATACTGCAATTAAAAGTACACAATTCTTTTTCCAGACTTTAGTTTACATACATGCAAAATTTCACGCAAATCCAATTAGAAGTAAAGGCTAACATCTATCTATACATCCTGTACTTACGTGTTTATGATATTAGTAGTATTGCTAAGGATTCTATGACTTAACCAGCATTCACATTTCACACTTAAAAGTATACACAATTTGTTTCAAAATTGTAGTATACACACACGCACACACACCCACACATATATACTACACACACAAACGCACACGTTCGCCCACTCATTCGTACATACACTCACCAGGATTTTTTTTTAATATTTTATTTTTCTTTAAATAACTATTTTAGTTTATTTATAAGTAAATTAATAATAATTTTAAACTTCAATTTGTCAAGGTCTGGTGTGGAAAGCGTCGATTGCCTTTAGCACAGGGTATACCTAGTTAAGGCAATCGTCGCGCGTGTCCTATTTTCTTTGTGTAATTAACGTTACCATGTTCTAAATAAACGATTTTTATTTAGTTTTATTATTTCAAAATTGTGGGCTATGGGATGTTTTCTACAAACTGTTTCAGGTACATACTTCCAAGCTCCATCTGAAGTCAAGTAGTGTTTGTGTTAAATTGTAGCAAACATTCAACCGTGCATCCTCGTAGATATTCGCGCGTAAATATTAGTAGAATAGAATGGTTGCATGTGAATGCATATGCCTATAGCCGACGTGTGAAACCCAGTGTTTGTATAACAATGCTCAATGCTCAATGCTCAATGCCATGTACCGTGGCCCGAGCACTCCGAGGCGCGAACAATTATACCTGTAGTATGTACGAGTATTTGACACTTCGTTATCGCACACTTGCCGTAATTAACGTGACACTTATCAATTTACGTTTTCGCGCTATCTGTGCGCTAATTGAGTCTGTGACAACTTTGACAGCTGTCAATGTCTAAACCCTAAAATAAATGGCGGTTTTAAATTCCGTGTTATTGTTTTATGTTTTTAATATTTATTACATATATAGATCTAATAAAACGATCTAATAAAACGACGCATAAAACGATTGGTGAGAAGGAGGTAATTTATTTTAACATTTCCTGCGTCAAAGAGATTATTCAGCAGCTATTCAGACTCAGGTAATATCCATTTTAAAAATGTATGCTTTGTTATATTCTTCTAAAAGAATATCTACAAAATAAGTAAAGTTAGGTAATGTATGTTTTCCCCAAAAAGTGTCATAAATCGCGCGCGCTCGGTAAATGAATATTTTACGAGCTAGCAACACATGTTAACTCGCGCCATTCATACTTAAATATTAATGTAAAAAACTAGTGTTCCCGAGTTATGCTACCGACATTTATTTCAACGCTGTTGTAGAATACTTTATCTGTTACTAGCAACACACCCCGGCTTTGCACGGCTATTATTTTTATAACGCATTATAACGCGTAAATTTAAACTATTCCTGTAAAAAATTGATTATTACTGAACGCACACATAAATATTTGACAGCCGATATCAATCTTTTTCAATTATTTAAACCTTTAACCTTTACCATTTAAAACGCAGTATCATACAGCGTTTTCCAATCTTAGTGTTTGATAGTTGATGTTGTGATCAAGATCTGTTAGTAGGCATTCTTAAAACTTACAAATGTGAAAATGTATTATTCGTTTTGATATAATCTTTTTTTGTTGTGTCGTGTTGGGGGGAGAGTGGAGACTTTACAGCTAAGTTCAGGCACCATTCTCCCACAATATGTTACTAAAATTATGAACACTGTATTTTCCTATTGTTATACATATTGTGCTAAGAAAATAAATATATTATTATTTATTATATAACTCGCCAGTTGTCAAAGTGGACGTCACACAAATTGTCTTTTAATTGGGCTGCGTTAAATAGCACTTGAATATCGTTGTTCTACTATTTAAATAAAACATAAATCTATAAAGAATGAACTCTGGTAGTTGCTCTATCCAAAAAAAAGTGTAATTGTTATACAAATGAATGTCAGAAAAAAAAAATGACATTTCTATATTTTCGCGACAAGTTAAAAAACTTGTCTCATCAACCATTAGTCTTATAAGAAGTGACAATACAAACATGCAACGTATAATGTATTAGCAATATACCTATATGTCTGCCTGTCAGTATATATAAAACCGCTCCCCCGAAGACCGAAACTCGATATAGCGGGTAGGTGTGAAGCGATCCCTCATTACTGCACCCCGATCAATTGTCGCTGACACCTCGGTGTCGGGTTGCTATATTCTACTTATTCACACTTGCAAGGAACCATCCGGGAACACGTTTTCATTTAGTTATTGCTAACGATATAGATAACAGCACAAGGAAGACTTCAGGCTCTTCAAATGTACCAATTGTTGTTATTTAACATAGACAAATATGTTGCTGGAAATAGACCTCGAAATTATCTCTTGCAATCAGTCTTAAATCAGATGCCGACAGTGTATTTACTATAATATTACATTTAGTTTAGGAACACTTCATTAATCCATATTAATGGATGGACTGGAACAAAGGGTTATAAGGGGGGAAGGGGGTTCAAAGTTTATATGAAAGTCCACGAGGACGGAGTCGCAACAGGAAGTAATCAATTAAATATATAAACAGTGGTCAATGAGGTGTGAAACAAATAATAACAACACAGGCATAGGCGATCACCCAATCTTAGATAATGCGTTTTTAATAAAAATAAATAAATAAATTTTAATTTTGGATTTGAATTGAAAAGAAAATAAGGCTTGACAAGTAGAACATTCACAGATTATAAATACAAGATGGCGGTCACCACTAAATGTCTAATTATATTTACTGTCGAGAGCTTATAATTGAAAAGAAAATGTTACGTAATTAATTGTAATTAAAAATTTAAAGCTAAGAATACTTCCTAATTCTTAAGAAATGATGACTACGAAATTGTTAAAAACGACCTGCAACATTCCTACCGTTCTACCATCGCTACAATTTTAAAATTCATTCATTAGTTCGAAAAGCGAAGCTAAAAATACGAAGTTAATAGTTTGTAAAACCCGAGCCGAGTGTTTGACTTCAAAATAATTGGCTTTGCCGTAAAAATAGTATTTTACGATAAAATACGTTTGTTACCAATGTTAAGTTCAATCGCAATAATATGTCGAGAGAATCGAATGAGTGAGTGAGTGAGTGAGCGAGTTCACACTTGTGTTGTGAACTAACGCCGCGCCCGGCTTCGCTCGTGTTTGTTCAACTAATTGGTTTTAATATTCACATGTTTGATCACATTTCCGATTGCGATTTGAAAAGCAATTGTTAGTTTTATTATAATCCGTTGGAAAATAATTTGACTGCGTTTGTTACGGTTTGATAGGCTTCTGTTGTTAGTGTTCAAATTTATGGATTTCGATTGCTTTTGTTTGTTGAAATGTTGAAATTTAAAAATGATATTTGCCTCTGAATGTATTTGTTACTTTACCTCTGGTACATTGGAAAAGACTTTGTTTTCTAAGCCTGTGGAAAAGATGAGTGCTATTTCTATTTCCCTACTTAATATTATAAAGGCAAAGTTATATGTCGCTAATCCTAATACTATCTTTTCATTACAATACTACGTCTTAAACCCCGAACGAACAAAACGAACGAACGTTTGATGCAATTTAGATCAGATACATCGGAAACGTTTGTCAATGCAAATTTTAAATTTAAATTTTATGCAAAAAAGCAAACTCTATTTCACGTAAATATAACACGGATACAGCCGTGTGCAATAGATAGTCTTCATTGAATTGCTTAGCGAAGCGTGATGGAAATTTTCAAAATTAATCTCTGTGGCAATTTTAAGCCTTCCAAAAGTTGTTTCGAACGAAGAATAACCAAATAAAATAGTCTTATAATATGAAAATGTAATGAAATGATAATGTGTTTAAGTAAGACGAGTCGCGGATTATGATTAATATTCATAGAACGAAGGTTCTGTTATTAAGCCTTAAGGCTTCGCGATTTGTATGCAAGTACCGCGACAGCCTTAAGCTTTTCTATTTTAGACGGACGGTAAATGTTGAACTTTGAAGAGTTGGGATATTAAAATGTGTAAAAAGAATTATGTAAAAAAAACACAGACATGGCAATGGGCAAAAATACTTTAAATCGGACATTTAGTACTTAAATATAATAATAGTATGTATTTATATAAGTACCATATTTTATATTAGTTCCTAATAAGTTATTGCGTAAAAGAAATCCTTTAAAGCTATAACGCATAAAAAATTCAGATTTCATAATTTCTATTGTTTCTTCTCTGTAAATATAATAAATAAAGCGAATATAATGAATTAATAAACAGAAGATAAATAAAAGAATTGCGTAAAAATATCGTACGAGATTCTTCGAGTATTTGCAACTAATTGCATCAAGCTGCTTGGAAATAACAACAATACAGTGTTTATTTTTTAAATCCTTGTTTGTTATGAGTAAAACGATATAGTATTTGTATGAAAAACATATTAAAAAAATTGTAATTTCACTATGACGTCACAATTTACTTCTAGAATGACATTGGCTTACGTGTCGTATAGCGTATTGCGTCTCTTACCTAGTGTTCAAAGTTATGTTTTGTTCAATCATTCAAAAAACTAAATTTGCATCGATTTTACGAGGTAATACTTATCTTAAACTTTATAAAAGTTTTTTTTAGTATCTGTAAATACTTGCAATTTAAAAATAGATATTAATTTGCCGAGTAACCTATAGAACTATTGAATTACGTAGTGGTTGATAAATATACAGGGAAGCCCGTCTACAACACGAGGTAGGTCTGTAACGAAATAAAATCCTATCACGGCGCACTCAAGCAAAAACAAGTTCGCTTCTAATTAAAAGTTTCCTCAAATAAAGCAATTAAAAGTTAAAAAGGCGCATTTAAAATTATCAGATTCTTTTCGATGCCGGCTTATATTCAATGCACATGCGAACGCGAACATTTCGTTGTGGCGCGTACGACTAGGAACATAAAACGGGCTAATTAAATATTTTTTAGTGTAATTACTTAGTACTTGAAGCGGGAGCGCGCCGGGTGCGAATTTGCAAAGGAAAATAAAATTCTTGCACGCACGCCTCCCGCGTGACGTGTTTAATTTGCTTTCAAATTGGGAAAGCTTAAACTACATATTATAACGTCAGCATGTGTAGACTTTTAGTTCTTCGACAGACTGATTATTGAGTTCTTAACTCTATGGATTTGATTTTCGTTCTATTTTTAAGAAGGGGTCTTATTAAAAATAGAATTGATTACCAATATATTTATCGGTAGCAGGAGCGCCTCACAATTTTGCCACTACTTTCCGCTGAAGTGTTCTATATATGAATCATTGGTAATATAAACGTAAGATTATAAACTTCAACTAAATCCATTATGTAATATTTTTATGTTCAAAAATGGAATGTAACTATACACTATATATAGTAAGTATTTACTTCTAATATTTATTTTCTCATACTTAAAAACCTAGGAAATTTTAAGTTTTCCTGCAAAAATATCGCACTTAAGACGCTTCACGGGAACATACAATCATACATAAATAAATACCAAAACAATAACCCTCTACTTCATAGACACGGTTGGTTAAAAAGATATCTACGAGACACAAGTGTCAAGCAAGTTGCGTTAAATTTTTAAGAGTTTTCTCAAAGGTCCTCCGCGCATAATATCAGAGGCGGAGCCTTAATTTCCTTGTAGGCTTAATTACCCCGCAGGTGTTCAAGTCTCAAACGGTTTTACGAAATTTTTCACTCCTCCCGACACGCAATTAATACGAGGTGCTAATGTTTGTTTAACAAAATTTTAAGTTTGCAGAGTTTTATTTAAAACTAGTGTTTCCCAGTTTCATCTTAGTAAAACCACGTACTACTGTTTTAAATATTATTTCAGTAGGTATGTATTTACATTACCCTTCCCAATCATGATTCTAGTAAAGCTATCTTTAAAATCACACATACTATTAGAGACAGATTTAAGGAACCATAAGGTTATACCATAAGAACCAAGTTAAGCGCCTTGGTTCTAAGTGTATTGGTACTATCCTATCTCAAAACTACCGGCGCAAGCAATATTTCATTTGGTAAATTCAAAGGTATGGCGGGTGCTATAGCACTATTTTTATGTGTACGAAAGTTGTAATAGCATATCAGTATTTAATTAACTACCAAAATTGTATTAAAAATGATTTAAATGCGTCACTTTTTGGTACCTCTAAAATAATAAATGTATGTTTTAGATCAAGTAGCATTATGCCGCGGCACGTAGGGGCAGAAACAAAAAATGTCACACAAAACCTTCAGTGCAGAGCGTGGATCAAGTTATTTTTAGATACAAGTCAAATTGAGAGATTTTCAGGTATACTCAAACCGTGCTTCGAGTATTGATGGATTTATCTAGCAGATAGGTAATAATATTTCGAAATATATTTTTCCCTATACCGTTTTGAATAAGGTAAATAAATATACCTACGAACAAGTCAGATAACTATTTTCATTATAAAAATACTCATTACAATGTTTAAGTTCATAGACAAGAGAGAGCCTCTTGTCACTGAAAAATAAAGATAACATATTTTTGTATGGCATTTGTATCCCACAAACTAACACCGTGGAACTAGTACTAGTCTTTAGCAGAAAATACAACATTGCAACAATATACTGTTTCATATAAATTTTAATTTAAATATCACACTACTATTTGTAAGTTCAAATAAATCTTTCTCAATGTGCAATAAAATAAACATCGAACATTATCAGGATTTACGTGTTCCGACGCAATTGTAGCTTATACTGGTGAGTTCCAGACATAGAACGAGGAGATTCATGAACGCAGATGGATCACCATTAGTTTCTCAATAAAATAAATATACTACATATACCGATCGATAATAGTGCGGAGAATAATAGCTATAAGAAAATTTTCAGGGTCATGAAAAATCACTTACTGCTAAATGTTTATATCACTGTATATTTACGATATTATTGTTTAGTGTTCTATATTTATATTTATTTATTGACTGTGCTTCTGTTTTTAACATTGATTGAATATTTGTCAAAAGTAGCTTCACTCTTTTAAGGGTTTTCGGATTAATATTGGTTTTCAGAATGACGTAGTCTCGGTTTTTCTTATGTGTGTGTATGTGTTTTTATTCTATCCAATATGTACTTAAACATGTATGTGTGTAGGTCTGTTTCTAACATATTTATAAGTGAATAATCGTATACTATATTATTTAATACTTCGCAATATTTAAATTTAAGTAACACTCCCTCTTTCATTGTTCCATTCACCTTTCGACTTTCATTGTTGTTTATATAATATTGCTTCTTGGCCATAGATGTTTGTTATTTGTAACTTAAAAATTAAAATTACAAAATAAAATAGAAACGTTAAAAATTTTCATCAGTGAGATTAAACTTAAGGAGTTTTCCGTGGAGAAAACAACTTATTAAATATCCGGCAGTGAAAGGCGTGATTTTTGTTATCCAAAAATAAATTTAAAAGATTGAAATTTATACTTTAATGAAATTAGGGTTTCCTAATTTTCCTGCCGGTTATTCGACAGGCGGTCGATTTTTTTAATACTATAATGATGTAACGGTGTCATATACACAGTTGAGTTTCATATAAAAGGCGCATAGTTTTATTAGCTGCATTTCTGTGGCAGTCGCTGAACCTTACAGAACTCGTACAGGCTTTTAGCAGAGCCTTTGAAATTAGTCGTAAAGCTCAAGACACGGGCCGACGCGTCCGCGATCGCAATTAACGATGTCATAACTACATTAATTAAAGCGTCTCCCCTTTCCGTTTCTCAAAACTAGCCTTTAAACTTTTAATTAAGAACTTTGACATTAAAAATTATCAAAAAAATTACGGGAAGTTCATAAGTTGTTTTTTGTAGTTGCTTGCTGACGAAAAAGTGTGACGCTGTTTTAATTAGATAACTTAATTTTTTAAGTCTTCACTTTGTGCGATTTCATGTTTTTTAAAGTTTCAATTAAGTTGATTTTTTATATAGTGAGCTAGATCCATCCGATGATGGAGAGTGGTCATCGCCGATGAATACTCGTTGACAGCTAGGGAGTAGGTTACCGGCCTTTTAAAATCATTAGATATAAATGTAAATAATATTTTTAATCAAACAAACATTTTTTTTTATTATTACAAGGAAAGTTTATAAAGATATATCACAAACATAAATGGCTTGTATGCTCATGGCTTACAAGTCACACTCATAGGATTTACAAATTAAATTAACGTTAAAAGTAAGTAAATACTAATTATCATTATTCTGTCTCGTGGCGACCAAAAGAGCGATCCTCAGGGCTTCAAAGTATATTAGCGTAAAAGAAGAAGTGTTGCTTAATTACCGGGGCATTGTGCACGCGGGACGGGGGCCAGGAGGCCCGAGGCTAACATTGTCTTTTTGTCCCACAGAGTAGTCCTAGATCTTTCGATCATCTTTGCTCTGAAATAAATTCGAAGTTACTCTGTGGAGATCGTGTATTTTTGGTCCATTGTAGCATCAACCACGTTGGTGTCTACTAAGACTAATTAAAAACATTTTAATCAAAGGTATGTTACATACAAATATTAATAAAAAATGTACAAATTTATATCTAAATAAAATTTATGTTGGTAATATTCGAAATTTAGGTTGAAATATTCAATTCCATGAATTATAGTATTGGCCATGCCATATCTATATGGAATACTAATACCTACTTAAAATATTAATACCTACTTCAATTTCCTATACCTTTGTTTTTCAATTAAATTTACATAAGACTACTAAAAGTTGTCAAGACAACTGGCAGCTTCACAACTCTTCGACTACATGAATCTTCTTTTCGGAAGTGCAATTGTTTAAAAACTGAGTTATTAAGAAAATTTCATTCAATTAACAATTTCATTGAAAAATTCTTTGCTGCTTAGTCTCGTCCAAATAATCTAAAAAGTACTGTTTATTATCTTTTCAACCCTAAGTTACTTTACACTGTGTACAGTATAAAGTATACATTGACTTATATATAGGAATGACTTGTTTATATTCACGCTTTGTATTATTATGATGGTGTACGTTGATTGTAGATATGAGATAATATTACGAACAACTAAAACAATAATCATCAATCTCGTCTGTAGAAAACTGAATAATTTCTATTTTTTTATTTAAGCTTCTTAAGTTTTGATATATGACTATATAAAGAGAATATTATAAATGATTTATAATGGAGATGTATAATCTGCTCAGAATAAAATGGATGATCCTCCAGTCGATCTACAGACTATTATATAAATAATCATAATACTTCAGAACGCCTACTTTTAACACAGCGACAATTAGTCCTACACTTAGCAGGGATAATAGGTGCAAAGAAAGCAAAAAAAGTTACGTCAGCAAATAGTCGGTATACTTTGAATCTTAATTAAACTTTTATCGTAACACAAAAGATTGAAGCAAACAAAATAGGCTAAGCTCGTTTAATATCAAGAGAAATTGTGCCCACTTCGTTACGACTCGCCTCCCGACTTATAAACGGAAAATACTTTTTTATTATCAAAAATGTTTGGCTGGAAAATTTGATTGCTCGTTTTTATTAGCGCGTAAATTTAAGTTATCGTTATAGTGACCATAAAGATAGTTTTAACATTGTTCTTTTTAATAACTTCAGCCAATCGTAATAATTAAACGATTGTCAGAAATGTTTATACAATGTATTGATTCATTTATTATTATAGATTAATTTTTTTACTGTAACAAATAACCATATAAAAATGACCCATTTATAAATGGTTATTTGTCATAGTAACAAAACGCCATTTATAATGAATCCATGTGTAAAACACACATGGATTCTTTTTACGTGTGTGTGTGGGACACGTATGAGTATTAAACACGTTTAACGAATTTTTATTCGAGGTACATACACATTATTGTTATATATACATTGTAGGTGTGTGTGTGTGTGAGTTGGTCACGTGTGTTTGCAAAAACTATATCATAAATTGGACCGTTAACGTCTTAATAAAGGTACACAGTACTATACACATATTGTATTGAATCTATTGATAGAGTAAAGAGCTTAGTACGACATCGACTCGAGAGCTGCCGTCACGCAGCTCCGAATCGAATCGATGCTAAACCAACGAAATTGCACTCCTGTGCCACAGGCTTGGGCACACTCACAGCTAGCAGTAAAATATAAGATTATAGAATATAGCAATGCCGTTAGGATGAATTGGACCCGCTCGCTTGGGGTGGTACCACTCGCCAGCAAAAATCGGCGTGACATTATCTATTATAAGTCAGACACGCCATAGCTCGATTTGGTAAGTAGGAGCATCACAAATCCCCTTTTTCATGCCCAAATGGTTTCCTTTCCTTCTTTTTTATGAATATATATTTATATATTTTTGTGATACGAGAGAAACATAATCGTAAGTGATCTAATTCAAACATAGAAAAGTCTAAGAACTCTATTAATGTGTTACCATCCTTTAAAACAGGCAATAGGTTAAAGAAAAAAAAAGAAAGCTTCTAATTATTAAACTATATTAGAAAAAATAATTTCGTGCCGTTTTTTACAAAGTCGGTACAACATCGTTATCACTTAACCCATTTCGGCCCAATACTTTACTTATAAAACATTCATACTCACATATTTGACATATTTTAAATCTCTAGAAAGCTTATCTATCAGTAGACAGTAGGACGGCAGGGGTACGCAACCCTCTTCATTAGGCACCCCCGCACGTGTGCCACGGCTGGTCACCCCTGCCGCATATCCACTTGCCAGCAAGATTTTACGCGAATATTAGTATTTTCTTATAATTGAGACAGATTGTGGTACCTAGTTCCAATCTGATGTATAAATCATATGTTACAATTATTAATTTAGGTATATCGGAGCAGATGGACGAAAAGAATAATAGCTTACTATTGTAATATTAGTTAATTAGTGGAACCTTCTTGGTTTATTACAATGTAACCTACTTTGGTATTTCTGTATTTTAAATTCAAACTTAGAAGAATTGTGACTGGCATTTGTCAGCTGCTATAGAAACGTCAGCTATGTGAAAATAATCATATTGGATAATTCGTATTCGAGCTGAATATACTGTACGCAGTTATTCTGATACTCTGAGTTACAAGATAGTAAAAAAGTGCTTTTAGCGAGCGACGGATAACGAACCCGTAGACACAGCTTTATTTTAATTCAGATTTTTGGGTTGATTTAGATTTAGCAGACAAGAATATTAGACTATTTTAAAATCTATTATTTATGAACATTAAGTGAAAATTTATATTAAAATCTCTCCGAAAAACATAAAAGCTACCAACGTACATTGTAACATTACTATCAAAGTATTTACTTGTCGTCCACAAATTACCCGACATTGTGCCATTTCGGCATAGTTCGCGTAATTCGAGCAATTTCCCGTCTGCCGGTTAACAAAAACAAACCCACATTTTTCAAATTAACATTTCGTCCTTTTGTTTTAGCTCCCACGGATGCTTTTAGTTGAAACAAAAACGTTTCAGTGACGATTGAACTATGTCCTTACAAAGGGAGTATTCAGAGGTCTCGGTACAATGGTCCCTCGCAGAGACACATTTGAGGAAGCTGTAATTAGTTAGCATCTGTAAGGCACAATAAATTATGAGGAAAGATCAAAGAACACTTATAATAGTTAAACATTTCTTGAATTATTCCGTTTGGTTTGATTTCTGTCGCGGTAATTATTTGATTGTAAAGAAAAATTTTAAGGGCATTGTTTTAAGCACTAATCATTAGGCTATTCTGTTGCTTATGTTTTTGATAGACTGATATAAAATATAGTTTGCTATATAATAAATGATATTATATTTAGAAACTAACTACTTTATAGTTAAATTAAAAAGATATTACAATGTTTTCAGTCTCAAAAAATGAGAATTGATTTTTATATGTATCAATGACGATATGAGCACAAGTTTCTTAAAATTATAAATTAATTAAAACTGTAGCCATTTCAAACATAAATCAGCTATGCGCCAGTCATTAATTAAAAAATCACTTTTGGTGTATAAATGAGAATAAATAAAAAGACTAAACTATTTAAGCGTTAGAACTTAAACGCAGACGCATAATTTTTCTAAAGTGGAAATCTTAAAAATTTGATTTTAACACAGCGGCAGTAAAGTCGCAACGGGAATAAATTCCGACAGAAAATGTCCGTAATTACTGTGTAATTAAACAAATCGCGAAACTTCATCGCGACACCGAGCCGAGCGGAGCCGAGCCGAGCCGAGCGGAGCCGAGCCGAGTAATTGACAATCTTATATTTTGTTCTTTACTTTGGAAAAATATGAAGAATCTGCGGTCGAGATTTCTTCATTTAAAGTATTCTTTGTAAGTTGATATTTTTAATTGTGATGTTTTTTATACAAATCGGGCAGTGGGTAAGGAATATCAGAAGTAGTATTGACAAAGATAGATGTAAAGGGAAATTAAAGTATGTGACAATTTTTTTAATGATTCCCTATAAAGTAAGAAAGATCTAATTTTAGATGCTTCATCTCAAACATAAAAAAAACAGAATTTTAGATGACGTATTAATCATAATAATCAAGATAATATAATGATATCTATTTTAGAGAATTACGAACGACAATATTTAAATGTTTGAAAATTTAAAATACACCACGTAAACTTCTCTTAATATCTTTACAGCGCACAATCGTCAGGAATCGCTTGAGAAATGCAAATATGCAAATCCTCGCCCCGGGACTTGGGATTCGATTCTGAATTCCCGCTCGTGTCGCACTCATGTTTTACGTGTACCTTTTATTTAAAGTTTAAGTTACGTATAATAAATACTATGAGTGCCCCGCGGTTTTACCCGTGTCGTTATCGTTTCCGGAGTAGTACCAAATTTCAAGTATATCGGTCCAGCCAGTTTTGGCTGAAAGAATAACAAACATACATTCATACAGACTTACAAACTAAGTACAAGTAAGTATATCCTATAGCAAAAGTAACCTTTTTGAAAATTTTCAAACTTAAAGTTCTTTTAGTGGCGTATCCAAAACTAATTTACATATCTATAGAATGAAACAAAAATTTAAAAATCAACTCAAGAAGTTTTCAGGATACCTAAATGGCATCATTTCTAGAAAAACAAGTTTCTAATTTCCATGACAGACTTTAGCCAATGTCCAATCAGTAGTTATTGCAAAAATAGCAAGCACAAACATATCTACACAAATACAGGTATTCATTTACATATATCATTTTCGAGTTATTTTATGTTCGTATTTATTTCACGCCTACTTAAGTAATCCAGGACACCAACATTCCCGTCTGAAGCCTCACATAACTGACAACATAAGATTATTGAGGCCATTTCAAAGTAGCACTCTTACAGGACGGACCACTTTTGTCATGTAAATTAACCTTTGTCGCTTCAAGAGCTGATAAAAATTTCAGAGAAGAGCTCGGTTCTACCTTAATATCTTGTAACGTGCATTCAAGCTGCGTTACGGGAAAATTGTCTGAAAGCACTTAACATTTTCTACCACTAGCCTTGACAAGATTAAAATGAGGTTTTTTGTATTGGCTAGTTAATAAGTTGGATCTCTCATAGTCATGGAGTCAATACTAATAGTAATATTTTTGAAGTGAGGGTCAAAAGACATCGTGGAAATCTTTACGATATAAAGAGAACAAAATCAACTGCTTTTATGTCATTATCTCTATCTGCGATAATTGTAAAATACCCAGCAAATAATATAAGCTTCTCCAAAAGTATGTATAATCATAAATACTACAACCCTTGGTCAAAGATGTACTCGAATATTTACTCGAAGAGTCGCGTATAGAACTAAAGTACACCTCCGCGAACATTACTAATTGTACGTTCATTATATTGTCTTAAAAACCAAACCAAAACCTCTCTAAAGAAATACAACCGTATCACTAAACCTTACGATATTCAGAAGTCAATAGAATATCAAAGCTTGTAACACAATACATTTCCATTCCTTACGGACCTACAGAGATTCAAGCTTACATGTTTGAAATGTGTACATCGCTCGGTGTGACGTCACGTGTCATGTATGAACGTAATTTGTTGTTCATCCAACACCATTCCAGAGACACCTTTCAATAGAAAGCGTGGCGTAGCTTAAGAGCTAAGATAGCTGAACATTAATTTTAAATAATATCTGTGGTATATTGATGTTTATTGCGAAATATGCTTCAACTAACTAACCTATTTGCTGAGTAACGAAGAACACGAAACGATGATGTAAAATAAGCGGCCGTAGGAATCAAATGACACATGAATTATTACGTCATCATTCTTTTGTTAACTCGAGCTAAAATATAATATAAAATGAAAATCTTGTAACCAGCTTTGTGTTTAAATTTCCTAAGTATACAAGTATGTGAAACGGATACAAAAATGCAACGTAAAGTAAAAACGAAGTTAAAGTTCTGAACATTTGCAAAGTAAGATTTTTTTGGAACAAAGTTGTACTATACTGTTAAATTAAGAAAATTAAATACAGATATAGATTATAGACAGATTCATCAAAGTATTGAACATTAGCAAAACGAGAATTGACTTCTTTTTCCGTACAAATTTATACAATACTCCTACATTAAAAAATTAAATATACCTAGATGGATTTACTCACTCATAATATACTCACGATGTTATGAGCTGGTGATTAAATACAGTCACAAATAAAAGCAGGCGCTCGGCGTGTCTCAAGATATGTTTTCCCAGCGGAGTCGCAATATGCGGAGCGCTCCAACACCTCCGCTAAAAGTAAAAGCTACAGTCGCGAGCAGAACTCCGATATTAACGTTTATTTGTTTTTAGCCGCAATTCTTCAAGTATTCGCAAGTAAGCTCACAAGGAATAACGTTTTATTCTTCCTATATAAGATTTAAATAAATAAATAAATTTAAATAATGTTTATTTTTCTATTTATTTATGAATACAAGTTTACACGTTTACATATTTATACATTAATATACTATTAATAATGCTATAGATATAATTCTTATGTAATATTGTAATCTGAAGATGAGGCGTGCTTATTAAAACGTAAATAGTAAAAAATTTAAAATAGTTTGTTGGAAAAACGGATTTGTAGTAGTTATACTTCGTTACGAATGAAGAAACATGATAATTATATCAATTTGATTTTATTATTACATAACAGTTTAATACAGACTAAGCCACACTGTTGCTAGAATTGTTCAGACTAGAATATCGAACAGACACCTACTTTTACTTTAGAATAATTAGTACTATAGCGATCCGATCATTGAAACACAATCGACGCAGACAAAGCCGCAGGAAACAGCCAGTGATTATAATTATAAAGCGTTTAGCACGCACTTAGCGCGGCTCAGGCTGTGTGCTGCAGCGGATCTGACCTACTTCCCGCTGTTAATGCACAATACAACATGTTCGCTTTTGTTTTATGATAAATTGTTGGTTTAATGGCGATGACGTCACACAACTATGGCCGGCCGCGCCGCTGTTCCTATGAGCTTCACGCGTATATGAGCTTTAATTTCTTAACGAATAGCTCTTGCTTTTGATTAAAGGTTTTAATTAATTTTAATTAGAAATTTTATCTTATTTTGTTTTGTACAATTAGAAAAGTGGAGATTGTTGGATTATAGATTTTTCGTTTTTGGTATTCAAATTTCAGCCCTTATACCTAGTGTAGGCACCAATCTCTCACAATATACTATTAAATTTTATGACAATTGTATTATCACTTATTCCTTCGCTTAAGATCAGAACGAATAATTGAAGCTTTCATTTAAAGAAAGTATACTATTAATCTTTCCTAACAACTTATTTCTATCATACAAATAAAAAGTGTATTTTCTACAAAACAAAGTTAATTAAGAAACAATAAAAACGTATATATAATTTGATCTCATACCTTTAAACAATTTAATACGAGAAATATGTTCTCTACGCGACTGTCCTCGTGCAAGAGCTCCATCAAGGATATTGGCGCGTCCCATCAGCTGATACCGGCTACATGTCGACATATACTATATGTACCTGTATGACATATAGGATACAGCATACAGCACACCTACAATAGCCGACGCTCAACCTGAAACAATATCGCGTGTTACGTGAAACCTGGATCATCAATACTTTACGTTTTCATATTTTAACAAAAACTTTTATTAGGTTATTGATTTAAATATGTATATTACTAATAAATGTACTTACTTTTATATATACAGTTTATTTTACTGATTAAATGATCAAGATAGAAGAAGTGTGCTTTATTACTTAAGTGCGATTTATTCCAGGCAACATTTGATATAAATTGTGTAACAAAAGATATATTGAGTAGGGTCTTTTTACAAAATAAGACTAAAAATATATTTAAAGAGATTCAAGTATATATAAATAAACTAAATAAGATATGGTCATTAAAATCACGTTATTTCGATGGATATGCATTTATTTATTATATGGTTCTTTTCCAATAAATACGCATGTTTGATTACCCTTTATAACGCTTACATGAAAATCTTTTTAGCACCATCAAAATGCAAATATTTTGGTTATACAAATAACTAATATAGTTGTACTAAGTAAGGACTGACGAAGCAATTCACAATTCGTCAGCTAAATTGTCGTAAATCAGCCAGTATTTGTTCTTAGTCTCGGCGTGTACCCGTTGTATAGATGGGGTGGACTTCTCCCAAAAACTGTCAAAATTCCATTAAGTCAACCGGCCGACAGAAATTGCATATTTTAGGCATTACCCCGACACTTCTATCTGGACGTAATAAAGCTCCGTTTGAATCTTTTCAAAAGCAACGTATTTGCATTGTAAAATAGTTGTGTTCATTTAAAACTACCCTCAAGGTAAAGTGAGCTCTAGGATACTTTATATAAGGTTGGTTTTCGCTCGTGTGCTGGTGGTCAGAATAAGAGGAAAGGCGTCATATGGCCGCTTCGGCCGCAGCTTCCGTGAAATTTTGAACAGCTTGTAATGCTTATTACTCTATCCCGGCTCCTGGAAACATTTTTAGGCATTGTTGGCCCCGGAATTTTGTTTGCACTTGCATAATGCAGGCTCTTCATAGGCTGTAATGTTCCGGCGTTCTTTGATGCCAATTTTTACCAAAAACGAAGGTAAAATACAAGTCGAAAGAATTTTCTTCATAAAATACTGGGGTTGTTATTATTTGGTATCCATCTGGGTAGCAAAAATCCTACGTCATTACCTAGTAAATAATCATTATAAAATATTTATCTCACTTTAACGTATTCATTATAATATGTGGATTTTGAAGGCGAGGATTATATAGAAATCTATTTAAAGCAAAGCCAGGTGCTAGGGCTAGTCACACATGCCATGCGAGCGTGTGTCAAATCCAATATCAAATAAATCCAAATTGATCTCACGTGAAACATTTAACTAATTGCAATAAAATGGCCGATTCAATTACACATTAATTTAAACTAAGTCAATATGCTAATTCTAATAAATTTATTGCACAGTGAAATATTGTGCGCGATTTTGAACTTAACGCTTAGGGTAATAAAGTTTAATATCTTAGTAAAATGCGATGTTAAATAAATCTAATCAGTGCAGGTGTTCGGTCGGGGAATGTTAAATGAATTATCTATGGGTATCTATCTAGCTTCAGTTTTGATAGAATTACTTTACTTGGAAATGAATTTCTGTAATGCATTTCTCTGAGCATTCAGTTAGTGGAGTATTAGTTGGAGCAATTTGTATCGCCTTTTGTATATTTTAATTTTATTCGACTTCTATTACGCCTCGTTTACATTAGTCTGGTCTGGGAATACCTGTGAACGACTTCCTATATGTGGGGTTAATATATTATTACTCCAGGTTCTTGCTATAAAAATGTTATCACATACAATCGTCTATCGTCTTAGTTTACTATACTTAATATGAAGTAAACTTACTATTACCTTTCTTTAAGAGCAAAATAACGTCATTATTGATACAAGCTAGACAATACAATGTAATGACACACATACATACATACACTCACACGCACACACACTAACCACATGTAGAAATACCCATAGTACATCGAAGGACAAGGGTGTCGATCGGTCAATATTTGAGCTCGCCACCGACAGAATGTCTCTAATGTACAGTCGATTACAAAAGTATATTGTAAAATGCTTTAACACTAGAGTATTTTATGGACCGAATTTGTGTTCCTAGTTCTAAATAAAATATTTTGGTGTTAAGACGATTTCTAATTCAAAATGCGCTGATGTACTTTTGAAGTCGATTGTACTAACCTATATTAGTACATAAAAACTATATCATACACGAAAATGCTACTGTTCTTTTTCGGGTAATTTTGAAGTCATTTTAGTGATAAAATAACTACACTACTAATTAATATTAATTAATTTAAATAAAAGAGTATTAAGAGAAGGGTGAAGAGAAATAGCAAAACAATGAACGAATAAAAATAAAGTACGAGTTCAAATTTAGAAACCTAGTCTTAGTCCAGGAAATAAAAGCACAAGTCAAGCTACTGAAAAGTATTGATAAAAGTATAGGTAGCCTCAAATATAAGCAAGTAAGTGCGAATTCCCTGCGGAGCGCCCGAGGGCGAAGGCGCCGGCGATCGGTCAATATTGGAGCCCGCCACCGATAGAACGCCTCGTGTACACAGACTTTTTGGGAGACATATTAAATGCCTCCGTATATTGTTCGATTGGGGAAAGACTAATACATATACTATATGTATTTAGTAGGGTATTATATTTTGGGATATTTGTTGTATCTTCTATATCTATGTAGATTTATATAATGGAGGTAGCTGTATTTCTTTGCTGCATACTACTTAACTATATTTCGATCGGATTAATTAAGATTTTTACTCGTAAAGGAGTGCACGAATTTCATAATGTATTAAGATTTTTTAAATTATATTTTACTGTAACAAATAACATGGCTCAGGGTTCTTGATTATCCAATTTTACGAAAGGGGTTTTTCTAAATTAAACAGCTGAAAGTAAGTCATTCGTATTTGAATATTAACCATACTATAAATAACCTGATTCAAAACAGAATATTAAGCATCAGCTATGAACGAACAATTTAAATATCTATCAAGTACCGGTGAAGTTGTTCGACTGCATATTTTCACGTGGAAAAACTTTCTAGAAATCTCGAGCTGGGAACTTCGCGAACTGACTGCTAAATTTGACGTCGAGAAATTTATTGAAGTATTTGTGAATATAATATTTGGTTTGACGACCGGCGTAGAGGAGTTTCGTCAACTTTGATCTGAGATTCGAATTAATGTCTTTTATTCTTTGGGTGGTTACTTCATCGTTTTTGTACGGCTAGCTTTGTTACGGGTCTGTTCGTAGTTTTTGTTTTCATGTCAATACTGAATAACTATTTTGAGTATAAGGTAAAGATTGTTAATCTATGTGGGAATTTATGTGACTAAAATTGAGCCAAATCTATTTAGTAGATAGTCTTAGCGCGGAGTAATAACCATTCAAACTTATGCACTTAAAATATTAGAAGGAGGATCTTTATAAAAATATAAAAATTCATCCAGCAAGCGACGAGAATCAGTTAACAAAAAGTTGGATATCTGCCACCAAAATGGGACATAATATTTTTATGAAAAAGCAATATTTATATTGAACCGGTCATTCGCAAAATGCAGTGAAGAGAAAAACAAAAATAAGATTCACAGATACACAATCTTATCGAGTTATCGACGGTGATTCGAACGAGAAAATTTATTCGAGTGAAAAGCGTGAAATCGATATCGGAATCGGCGAATCGTAATCGAAATCGGGATCGTCGATGTATCGCATTTTTATTCGGATTCGCATCGAGTGGCTCGTTCGAGCGGGTGCTCACTCATAATAAAAAAAACTAAGTACCAGCGACGTTTTGTACAACATTTCGCGCGGAAATTTTTGATTTTCAATCCTATAGAGGGCTTATTTTGTTAGCTTTGTTATGCCGATACAACTAGCGGCCGATCCAGGATATGGTTAAAGAAGGTATTAAAGGCTCTTTGTCTGGGACTTAACGCATTTGTATATAGCCTCGTCGATCGTTAAAAAATGAAAAGTGTCATTAATTTGGAGAGATGTGCACAGATTCTTCATAAGCAGATAATGATTAACAGAATAAAGTTAAACGCCGTTGAATCTGCCATAGATCTGGTTTAATTAAATATATCGGAACTATAATTATTTAATTAAAGGCATAGGGACACCAAAGAAGGACATACTCGTACACTTCAATCAATCACGACATCTACATTTCCAACACAAATATTTCTATTAAAGCCTATCTTGACATAAGGCACAGGCCACAGACCAATGAGGACGAATAATGTTCACTCAATTATTATTTAATTCTTTCATTTAATTTCCCTAACGTACCCTGGATGCTTAATAAAATTATAAAGAGGCTTCTTAAAAGGCGTTTATCGTTGTATGTGTGTGTAAGGTTCAGAGTACGTGTGTGTGTATTATATGAATAAGAACACAGAGAGCTTTTATAGTAAGAAGCTCTAGTCGCAATTAAGACGGGGTGTCCGATGCATTAGGTGCATTCTAGCGGACTAGGGGGCTGCGTGGCCACGAAACATACGGAACCTTAATATTCGATTCTCGTGTTTGTTTTTAAATATAATATATTGTAGTGATTCAAAAGAAAGGTTTATATTGTGTGTAATATTTGCGAGCAAAGCCGCAGCGGGTTCCAATAATATTATAAACGATTGCAACGTTATTCTGTTTGTCGGCTTAATACGTTTATAGCTAATTTTTTTGGATGTTGATGAAAGGTTTATTATTTATTTATTTATAGCTGTAAAGAAGGTTGGTGGACTGCTGAATTGTGAATGTGTATTCATATTTATTGAAAAGTTAAAAAAAATTAAGCATTATTAAGTTCGAGTACAATTTCTCATTTGAAGAAACGTAGCATGATAAATAATAAATACATGTATATAAAAGTACATAAAAGATTGAAAAATCTTCATACACAAACAGGGTCATCGTCCTGCGAGCGCTAAACAACAATATTCCAAGGGTTATCTTCAATATATTCGCATATTCTACACTAAGGTCTTTGAACCATAAAAATGAGAAATATTTTGAATTTAGAATTATTTTAAACTAATTAATATTCATATATTTAAATGATGTTCTAAAAACAAATCGCGTATCTCGTGGCGCGTCTAGTACCCGTAACTCACTTATGCACGGAGCGGCGCGTTCTCATCCAATTTGTACCGTTTTATTGACTGCAGATTGCTCCAGTCTCTAAGATCTAATGTACACCCCCTCCCCTCCGCACCCCCCACACCCCCTCACACCCCTGTGCCTGCGGGGTGGGGCCGGGGGGGGGGGACACGCACCTGATACGAATTACGTGATTTTAATATATAGTCTACGTAACTTGCCAATGGGTGTACAATAAATGACCGGGCAGATGGAGTTGCTGAAGACGAATTTTAGTTTCTTTTATTTTCAATTGACTTCAAAGAAGCCATTCGAAAACAGGTGTTTAATTGTTCAATTTTTATTTTTTCTAATCTTGATAATAACATCCATTAAAAAACCATATTATAAGTGATAATAATTTGTTTAAATACTCATTAAAAATTTCCCAAACATAAAATTATAACGTCGTGCAAAACTTTATTCGATTTCATTATATTTTTCTAGTTAATATGGCTATGCCACACAAATAAAACAAAATAACATAATTTACAGTATCATTTCAAACTCAGAACCACCTCATATCTATATTTATGTACAAACAACCATATTTACATAATTAACTCTATAACTGAGGGTTCTTAGCCAAACATCAATTCGAACACCCTAAGACTTCAATCACAACACTTTCGAGTCTCTCGTCTTCCGTCAACTCAAACATGTATTGTAATCACAAGACGTCAAATCAATGCCCTGCACCGATAATGGGATCGTGCCGCGGACCAACGAAGCTTATTGCTGTTGGTGACGTCACGTCTGTTTAATCATATAATGGCTGTAATGCAGGGCTTGTTACATTGGGGCCTATGATGAAGTAATTGCCAAAGGTCCGCAACTTGCCTTAGCAAGTTAAGGGTTTAATAGTTAGATTTCAGTGATAAAAAAAGCTCATGTCATTCACAGTGTTGAAATTAACTAATTTATCAAATCGGGTAAGTTTTTACAGTTAACCAAAAAACAAAGTTTGTTTATTATCCTGCCCCTTATTTATGTTATACTGTATATTCTATAAAACTTGTTGAATGTTGAATTTTTAAAATAAACCATAAAGCCATGTCTGCAGCTTAAGATTCCCTGCTACAGTGAATAATTAGAATCGTCCAGATCATTTGTATTGCAAAATTGTTTCGCTCCTAGACCTATGCTCTAATAGTAATATTATGATTATTGGTTCTTCCAAGAAGAAAATCAGCAATGCATTTGGAAAGGATGTAGAAAGTTTTTACGTAAAATCAACCTATAAAGTCGGTTGCAAAATATATTGAACTATAATTTCTTTTAACATATTCGTAAAAAGAGTTTTACAGACATGGGTCAAGCGCACAAAGCGCCCTCGAGCCGGAAAGATTATTTACAACGATACTATTACTGTGGGGTATTTGCCGAGGCGAGCAAACACGCGGAGACACAATATGCCCGGCGGCGATTCATATGAATTTTATATTTGAACAGGACCTTGCGACGCGTCCACAATGATAAAGACAGTTGGCGACTGTTTGGGGCACTCCTTATATATAGCACACTACCTCACGTGGGGAAGTACTTTTTTATTCTATGAAGTGGTGAGACGAGCTGGACGCCCTCCTGAGTCATAAGATGTTAAGACTCATTAGCCCAGTATCTCGCTGGCTACAGTGCCCTTCAGACCGGAGCACAGTGACATTTGCACATCACTGTTCAGGCGGTTGAAAGTCTGGCACTGTTGGGGTACCCACCCAGTCGGTCTCCTGCGAAAGAGACCTACCCCCGGTTAAAACTACTTATAGGATAGCAATGGGCTTCGGGAAGATGACAATGAGTTATTATATTAGACTTAGGTCCAGAAACTCTGTTTGGTACCGTTCTACTGCTTCGAATCAGAGACACTTGCAGATTTTACTTTTTTAAGTAAGA
>DWAJ01000970.1:0-26101 GCA_018238005.1 Eurema mandarina
ACCAAATTCAATGTGGCGCCCTCTAGCGGACAAAATATACAGAGTAAAAAAATAAAGTTAAGCTAGATATGCCGTGTTTGGTATCATTTTAAAGCGCTTCACTTGTACATTTCGAATATATATATATATATTACTAGCATTTGCTTGTGACTTTACCTGTATTCATGGGGTACTTTTATACTTTTACAGCGTCGTTTTTTGTCGTAGTTGGGTTTTAGTTTTTTTACTTTATCTTGTTAAATATATGAAGGTTGTGATAAAATTCTGAACAGTTTGAACAAATTTTTAATTCGTCAGTTTCAGAGCTATAATTACTAGAGCGAAATATTATTTTGGTCCTTACAGATGTCGCGTGAGTCCGCAATAATAAAATATTTAAGGCAAAGAAGAAAATATTCAACATGTATCATTATTTGTTACAATAAATAAAAACTTTGAACACTATTTGTCATATACAGTGATCGATGGCGCTGTCATAAGACATTAAATTAATAAATTATTAATTAATGTAAAAATACTAAAAAGCCTATATTTTATTACGTTTACTTGGTTCCAATAAAACAACCTAATAAGTGCCAATTAAGGATATTTAGCCAATTGTTTGCGATCGTAAATACACGCATTTATATTATAAACGTGTTAGACAAAACAATTACTGTCAAGAAGAACGTGAGGGTTTCTCCCTTTCTGCGCAAATCTTCACAACTCTAATTATTTAAGGGTGTTATACCAAAACATATCTTTATAATATCAACAAAGGGTTGAATTTTAGTTGAAATCTTTAAGTGAAGCGATGAAGGATAATGTGCGGGATAAAGTCCCGAGGCGTGTTTACGTCGAACTTACTTCATTACCGGGTATTAATGAGATCCAAAATGCCTACGGTATAATCTTTATTACGTGCTAGCGTGAAGCTTCATTTGTTGGCTTTTAATCGAAATATTTTTTGTGAATGTTAGCTAAATAACGTTTGGGAAACAATAGATTATTGATTAAATTAAAGGATGGGTCTCGTTTTGCCTGATGTATTATGATTGAGCTACTCACCTTTTCACAGTTAGCGGTAGCCGTAGTTTGTGTATGGCTGGTTGAGGAGATGCGATACTGCATTCCCGAGACGGTGCAAAATCCTTCGTGATGGTGAGTAGAATAAACACCTGTTATGGTGACATCCGTATCTTGGTTTACTATAACTTCCAGTTTTTGTTTTCTATCTAAGACTGGATCTTCAATCTCTTTCTTAGGTTCCTCATTTTTTATTTCCGACTTGACGCCGGAATCTTTGACGTTTTTTGGCTTCTGAGAAAAAGATTCATCACTACAAGAGTCCGAAGTGCTCTCATCTTTGCTCGATTTTGGAGAGCGTTTTTCATAGCTTGCTGCTAAAATAGCTGAAGCATTCAAACTGGCCATTCGCTTTTGTACAACCATATCTTTAAGATCCATAACAATTTCATTTCTGATTCTTTTCTTTTTAATGGGTACGCCCGCCGTCTTCTTCATTTTTGGTGAAGGCTTTTCAGAATCAGATTTTGCAGGAGTAATAGTTTTCGTTACAGTTTTCTTCCGTTCCACATTTACTTTACATTTTGATTCGAGCTCACTATCTTCACTGGATGATGTAGACGATTTCGGATCCCAATATTTACCAGCGCTTCTTATACCTGGAACTCCTCTTAAACTTCTTTGAGGAGGGCTATCATCTGAACTATCAGAACTCTCCTTTTCTTTTTTAGTTTCGTACTCTGACTCTGACGTACTTTCAAGTTTCTCAGATTCTTTTACTTTTGGCTCCTTCTTTTTCGTTGTTGTCGCTTTTGACGTGCCAGGAACTGGTTGCCTTTCTACCATTTTCATAAGGCCCAACTCTACATGACTTCTGCTTTCATTTTCATATAAGCAATGTACTTTGGCTAATGCATTTAATGAAGCCATTCTATGTTTTTTTGGACCACTCCACATTGATAATAGCTTTAAGCGTCGCTTGCTTGGTTTTTCGTTACCTATTAATGCGGAGGTATCTTTTAAATCAACCAAAGAATCCTTTGAAAGTTCTTTCAGCTCTTTTGATGTATTTTTCTTTGCACTATCTGTTATTTTTTTGTACCTCTTATTTTTAGCCTTTTTATTTTTAGGAGTATCAGATTCAGAGGATTCCTTTGAATCGTGGTCATCATTAGATTCATTAACACTTTCCTCCGATGAGCTGTAGTGCTTAATTTTAGTATTCAAAGCAAATTTTGAGGAATCTATTTCATCATCCGACATTATATTCTTTTTAGCAACTTTTTTACATTTTGATGTTTTCTTGGCAGGTATAGACTTATCAACATTTTCAGGATCAGGTTTTGGCGATTGTGAATCTTGATCAAGAAATTTAGTTGGACTAAAGGGTTTTCCGGTTACACTAGATTTACGTGCAACCATTTTATACGACTTGCTTACTATAGGTTTAGGCTCTTCTTTTTTATTATTGCCGCTATTTACATCAAATGTAGACGATGGCTGTGGTGCTTCTTCAGATTTTTTGCTAGCTTTTAGTTGCTTAACTACTTCTTCAATTGGTCTGTGAGGTGAGTATTTTTTCTTTTCAGAATCATTTTTCTTATCGATAACTGTACCTTTTACTCGAGCTATTGGTCGTACTCTTCCTACATTTTTATTAATAGGGTTTCTAAAATCCGACAAAATACTTTTTGGAGAATCAACTTTCTCTGTAAATGTGTATACATCAATTTCAGGTCCCTGAGCAACAAAAGTATTAGATGATGTTTTATCTTTATTATCGTCCGTTTTAGTTTCACATTTAAGAGGAAACAACCCTTTTGAATTTTTACAGCATTTTATATCAATGTCTACTGTCCTTGGTGATCTACTAGATGTAAAAAATTTAGGAGGCCTTTCTACATCTGATTTTGGGGTTTTTGGTGAAACACTAACGGAAGTAGATTTGGGACTAGTAACTTCATTTTTAGTATTTATAGGATTTCCTGTTCCTTCTGATTTTGCGACCATACCGAATGTTTCTTCGGAAATTCTCGGATCTAGTTTTTGGTTAGAATTCTCCTCTTCAGTTTTTTCTTTGTCTTTGTCTGTTTCGTCAGCAGAATTTTCTTTGTTAATATTTCCATCTGTTGCATTTTTGTCCGAGGTTTTATCAGGACTATCTTTTGTTGTTTTGTTGGTGCTATTAGATTTCTTTGCAGAAACTTTAACTTTACATGGTTTTCCTCCTTTTTTATTTTCCTCAAGAGAGTTCTTACTTTGCGCAACATTGCCATCTTTAACTGCCTTTTTTGATTTCGGGTTAGGTTTATTTTTCTTCCCTACACTAGCTGTCTTTTTTGTAACAATTTTCTTTGTAAGCCCTTTAGCGGTATTGGTGTCTTTCTTTTCTTTTACGTCTTTCTTGGTTTTTTTCGAAACAGCCTCGTTTTTGTTATTACTGGGTTTTGATGGTCCACTTTTGGGATTTTCAGACAATGTTGTAATATTTTCATCGGATGATTGCTCATCAGAGTTTCGATTTCCAGAAACATCATCTTGGTTCTTTTTTTGGACTTTAACAGATTTCTGTAATGCTTTTACTTTTTTTGGTGAGACGACTTTCTTTTTGGCCCTCTTCTTGACAGGCTTGGTTTTAATAGGTGTTTTGTTTAATGCTCCCTTCTTAACTAAAGGTTTTGAGGTTTGTGACCGCATTGTCCACTGAAGTCATGTGAACTTCCTTCATTGATGACTGGATTATGTTCACATTCTGTAACAAAAAGAAAAACATATGAATAGGTACTAAAACTACAATAAATATATTTACTTAATAGAACATATAGTTTTTTTTCGCTTAAGCTGCAATAAGCCTCGGATCATTCGATTTATCGTTAAAATATCCAAATTACCGGGCTTAATATCTATTGAAAATAGTTCCTTAAAGGAGCCAAGGATAATGAAGAAGGATGATTTGTGTGCAGTCGTAATAATTAAGCGACGGGTCGACTGGCTTTTGTCAAGTTAATCTAATAATACGGGCCGCAGCTGAAAGCAAGCAGTCACTATTATAAGGGGCAACCTTTATTGTATTGTGGAGTGTGGACCGAGTTGGATAAGTAGTTCGTACTTTATTAATTGTTACGAGATTGCTTCTTACTAAGAACAATGTGGAAATTTAGGTTTGTTATTGTTGTTCATTTCAACTTAAGATATTTATGTAGCGATGGTGTCGACGTTTATTAAGAGTTGGCTTTATTTATAAGATTAGTGCGAGAGTGAGATTCATGTTTTTAGATTAAACGTATAGTAAGAAAAAGAGTTCAATGGAAACAGTTCGGATTAAAAACTGTATTTGTTCACACATTTTTTCATAACATATAAAATATGGATTTGAAAAATACCGAAAGCACAATACATGTTTTCTATTATATACTCGTATAATAGCAAAAAATATTTACATACCTAGAATATCAATAACTAAAATTTATCGTTTGACATTATGTCTTATGATGCAATTGAATTAATAAATTGATCCTAGATTTAGAGTGTTTTTAAAACTATGTTACTCATCGTTGATCGTATGTTAAATTGAAGCTTAAATAAAGAACAACTCCCATAAGGAATAGCCATATAACTGCTTAGTTTCACGTTCAAGTGTTATATTTCTCTATCGACGTGGTAGTGACATCTTTATTATTTGTCACGAATAATATACAGAGTCTGCGTATGAAGCACGATTATCATTTGTATACAATGTTATTGTTTATGCGTTGTAAAACGAGCGTGCGTAATAGTTAAGGCTTTATTTGACGTGCAAAGTGCTATTCATACTGCGATGCTTTCTATTACATTCTATGTATGAATTATATTTTCATTTGTATCAACGTACAACGATATTACTATAAAATATTCTTCATACCTTAATTGTACAAAGTTTTCAATATATTTAAAAGTATGAAAAGTAAATATTAAAGGGAGACAATTGATTGTAATTAATAATTATTTATACCATGTAGGTACATCCAGCGTTACGTATAAAAGTATCCTATGGGCTATGTGTTAATCCAGGTTTAAAACAACAAGCATGTCTATTGAAAAAGAAACATATATATAATATATAATATGTATATGTTTAGATACTTACCCTATAATCTATATAAATAAGTAAAAATTGTGATTAACATGAAAAATTTAAATACTGCTTAAAATTTTAAAGTATACATTTAGGATAAGGAAGTTGGGGAAATTTTAAAATCCATCGCTTATATTGCAGTAGCAATAAGTGTCGATCTCAATTCGTATTAATATCTAAAATAATTAGATCACATTCGAATCTCCCACGACCAAATGTGCACATGTTTTAATGAAACCCAGCGGGGTGCATGATTTATGAGCATCGTATAAAGAAATCAGTGTCAAAATTACAAGTCGCGCCGATCATAATGTTCTCCAATCATTATTAACAATTGGTGACTTTTATTATGAGTTATTGACTATATGCACGTCAATATAATATAATTTCGCGCTTCAGCATTAAGCTACTGTAGATTAAGGGTTTAATTAACCTATAACTAAATTCTATAAAATATGAAAATGAATTATAATTTTCGTTAAAGTGAGTTAAATCACTTAAAGTTTAAAGTATAAGATATCATACGTTACAATCAAGGCTAAAATCAAAAAAGAAAAGACAAGAAAAGTGTTGTTTTCTCTGATCACTTCCGTAGATGTGATTACATTGATTTTAAAAGAACCGGCAGCCGCAAACTGCGAATGAAAGCAAAATGCACATACATTAAGTCCAGTTAAAGCCGATTCAACACATAAAGTAGGCTCAAGATAAAAACAACAGGATAAAAAAAACCGCATCGGCTGATTGCACATTAACTATTGCGGATCGACGCTAAGTGACTATACAATCGTAAATCTTATATCTTATCTATATCATTCATAGAACTTGAGTCTTTATATAATGTGCATAGAGACTGTATTTGTGTGTACAAATATACCACCCACATAGCTTGAACAACGGTTTACACAAGCGTAGTCTTGTACGCGAAGTACTTGGTGTGTGTACATTTCATTTGTTGTATTACACTCATAGACTGACACTATGTGTGTAAATGCTATTAGAACAAGATTTATTAGCGAGGTTTTAGAGAGTAAACGATTTCAAATAATAATTTATAGTAGATAAATAATATTTAAACAAATGGACGTTCTGTTTATTCCTAGTTATCATTGAAGACTTGTCTTTATTATATTTTAAGTATTTTTTTATCTATATCTACGTGAACTTTAACGTATTTTTGGCAAAACTTACCTGTTGATTCGTTTACTATAATAAGGTTTTATACGTATTTATACTAATCAAATAAATAAAGCTGATATGATTGAATTACCTTACGTTTTTAATTGAATATTATTTTTATAAGAAAATCGTCGCGCTTTCAAAGAACCCCATAGAGTGTAACTATCTATTAGTTGAGGTTGGTCATCGCACCGAATTGCAACTTGCATTCGTTACATAATAGAAAGACTTTTTCAAAAAAACTCCAATTCGGAATTCGCGCAGATTAAGCGATTAAACTGAAAATAGAGCGTCAAAGTAGGGCAGATAATATTATGTGCATTTGAGTCGACTGGCATGCGTCCCTCTGTGATGACGTCATTTCCGCTCGATCGCCGTGAGCGCTCCGTGTCAACGCAGACACCGTATTTCAAATATTGTCACTCCTTGTCCAATCATTTCGGCTTTGCGATGTCACGGTGCAATTTAGTTTATTATGACATACTAATAGCAACCCTTATAAGGCCCAGTTTACCGCAGTAAAAGTAGATCGACAGTTCGAAAGATATACATTTGTGCTAAATTTTTAATTGAAAATTAATTTATCTCAGTTTGAATAGTGTCCCATGCATCATGAAAATAGATCCGCCACTTGCATCTGCGTTAATATGTAAATGTAATAGGAGACTAAATGTCTACCTAATATCTACCCAAATTAATTAAATATAATTAATCAACTTTTGCTCATCCGAAAACAATTGATTTTAACAAAATCAAATGCTATCAGAATGTCTATAAATAAATTCTCCTTACATGTTTAAGAATGTGTGAAGTATTCTCCACCGACGATTGACAATTTCCTCTTCATAAATTCACCGCTTTAGTTCAAGGAAATTGTCGGCTATTCAAGTTGAAATGTATGAAATAAAAAAGGCAAGGAAGTCTTGATAAAGAGACAATCGTGTATCAATATCTTCAGTGATTATTTTAAGGTAGGTTGTTTTTTATAAGTTATTGGTGTCACTTAAAAGATTCAAATTAAATATATTTATAGATACGTTAACAAAAGTTTTACGTAAAAAGATAAGAAGTTTAACGCACAGAGTTTTTTCTTATCAAACATTATCTTTATTAACATATATAATATATATACTGCTAAAGCTCTTTATACTTTAAAGTTATAAATTAAAATTAAAAAAAGACCTTAAAGGTTTTACAAAAAATGTAATAAACATTTTAATCACGTCGAACGTGATTATTTAATTGAGTATGGAATGCTGCCAAGGACCGGTTATGAATTATTAAACTTTGAGTACTTACAGTATTTTATTAATATAGTTTAAAACCTAGTAAATAGTAGAGGTTAAAATCTTAACATTTTGAGTTTATCAAAAAATGCCGAAGGGTATTTTCATTACATAGGAAGTAGCATATTTATAAAGTATTATATTTAGAATACACGCATTCTTCAACTATAGAACAGTAGGTAATTATACTATAGGTTGCTAAAACTATGTCCGATTTATTTTTTAATAGCGACCAACCCCGACTTCGTACACATTAAAATTTTGCCTGTATGTATTATGTAGAATATAAAGACGAAGGTTCCACTTCGATCAATATACTTATTAAAAAACGCATCAAAATCGGTTGCGTAGTTTAAAAGATTTAAGTACCTATACATAGGGACAGGCAGAAAAAAACGACTTATATTATGTATATGTCGCAGGCGGATTGTATAATCCGCTGTATTACATTACGGCTAGCCGTTTTACAAAACAGGGCCGTTTTGCAAAGCGGCGGTTCAACGATTAGCCGTATTGAATGCGGTAGTTTTAGAAGTATCTTTTGCTTTTTACTTTCAATAATAATTAGATATCTCATTAATAAGAAATAAAACTACAAATTAATATTATTTATAGGCCCACAATTCAAGTATAAAATATTTAGCAGCAACAATAAATTTCACTATCAAGTTAGTGAACTCGAGTTAGAACTAGGATTATGCTCACGTCACGTTTAATAGTGAGCATTAAAGTCAATCCAACTTTCGACATGACTTGCAAAATTTATCCTTCTATTTACTTGCTTTAACGCAATAAACATTTTTTTCAAAATGTAGGTATAATCACTAGCTCAAATATATGGATTATAGTGTATTTGGACCACTCTTAACCGTCCTTTTTTCTATGGTCGTTTTATAATGTCAATTTATTTTTATGAAGAATGTAACCTCAATTCCCAACAAAATACCAACGCACTTAAGAGAAAAGCGAACAAAATCGCACACTGAAAACTACCAACTTATCACCCTTTCAACAACTCATACATTAAACAACAGTCTGATAAAATTCATTAGAAGACATTTTCAATATCCCGAACAAAGTGCTCTTGTCAAAACATCAAAGTGGCAAAGCTGTACTTTCTAAAGATAATAAGACATGCCACATTTTACATCGTCAAACTTTATCTATCACGTTGTTACCCGACCCCTTCATCCCTCAAAGTTTATACTGAAGCCACCAGTCGAACGAACCGATACGGTTCAATCGAATCTTCGAATATATTGCTGCATATATTCACTCGGTGTCGTGAATGCTTCTTGTACACCGAGCGATGTAATTTGTGGTAAACCCGAATCGTTGTTTCGAAGTCAGTATGAAGAAGGCATTATCCGTTTCGCAAGATTGTCGAAGTTACGGAAACAAAGTACGTGGCCTTCGGCTTCAATAACCAGAGTTTCCAATGTTTTGTTTAGATTTCAGTATTGTTTGTAACATTTCGGAGTAAATTGAATAAATGGTTCAAAATGGCGTTTATTAACCAGTGGGCATAAAGAAAACTTTGGGATGGCAAATTAAAAGCTATTTATCCGTTATAACTTTAAATTGTATAATTTGAAAACTAAATAAGCATTTAAATAATATAGCTACCTACATTATTTTATATTATTACAGAACCAGACAAAAAATATTATATATAATGTAGGTATGTACTTTTAAATTCCGTTAACAATTCCTTGTCGTGGAAAATTGGAACACCTTGGTTGAACTCTGAAATAATGCAACCGTGATACTGAGAATGACGCAAGTATTAAAATCATTTAAACACCATACAAGTAATACAAGGCATGCATTGTGTACGAGAATAACGACAATTACACCATAAAACAGAACACAACACCGTAAAACATATCCACAAAACCTGATATTGATCACGTAAGCCATACAAGTGTTAACCACAAAGCTATTCAATGGATACAAAATTCTGTAACTTATTCTCGTTCAAACGATATAATATAATATCTAAACAAAGAAAAGTCCCGGAAAATGCACACATTTGTTGGAACGGCGGAAAACGAGCTATAATATTGTACAACTCAAGACAATATACAATAGAAAATGTGGCGGGAAGTAAAATTAAGTGACACGCTCGCTTTATTTACGTCTGTAATACGATTTGAGATTTTTTTATTTGGACCTACGTTACGCTGCGCGAAAAGAGCGGAAATCGAAAACTGGTTTGCGAATAAATCGAAAGGTGATACGTGTACATTTGGTTTGTAGACTTTTAGACTTAAAGTTTGAATAGTTAATTACGCAGGTTCATTATAACCATATTTGTCAGGATTTTTGAATTTTTGATCAGGTTAAATTACATAGAATCAGACTATAAAGAATCAGGTTTTGTTGGAAAGCAAAAAAAGGTAATTTTTTAAGGTAAAAATAAAAAAAGCAATAAACAATTTGCACTTAATAAACGCTCAAGCAGCGTTAAAGCGATCTCATTTGTTTACTTTAAAAATTCATTCGAGATTTCGTTCGAGCGGTAATTGTGTATCAGGGAGAGACATCTTTATGCTAATTGCATGCTGTTCCGTTGGCACAGTTTAATTAGCGAGTTTTTCCTTACTGAGGCGAATGTGCTAAGTGTTATGATATTGACTACAATGTGCGGTGGCGCATATAGTACCTACATTTCCAAAGGATTATGGTTGTGTTTGAATTGGGTATACGTAATGGATTTTAATTGATATTAAATAAATTAAGGCTACTTGAAATAAGTGGCTAAGCTGTACATGTATTTAATCGTATCATATTTAAACTTATAATCACATTGATAATGATAAAATAAAGTAATTACTAGATATAATATAATACATTCAATAGTTTAATAATTACTTGTTAAAAATACTATAAGATATAATCAACATAGTAGAGATATGAAATATTTTTTATTAATATATTATAAATATAAGTTTTATCTTTAATGCGACCGTTGATACTAAAATAAAACCACATGCAGTGTTTTATGATATTCGATATTAATCATTATACGGATAAAACTTAATCTCGTTCCGTTTTGTTGTCATTTGATAGAACCAACTCTTAAAAGTGGAGCTGGCCTTGGTTGCAGACTTATAATAATAGTGCTTCTAAAATTTTATTTCCCTGACATTGAATGGTTTGTCGATGTAGTGTATCGCCGCAAATTGGCCGGCTTATTCTCGCGGTCGCCCGCCGTTATACACTTAATTGCCGGACCCACACTATGTTGCAAACTGCATTTAATACAAACACGTACTTACTCGTGCTTTTGTACTAAATTGCCTTTTTAAGCTGTTTGGCATTTTGACGACTGTTCATTCTTGTGTTGTAAATAAAAAATGAACGCATAGCAGAAGTGGCTCATTAATCGGAGCTACATTTTTTGTTAAATACGAATCTACCGTATGAGAGTGAACATTTTGTATGGAAATGATGAATCTGCTGAATTATGAATACGGGTGATATTGTCATTGGCCAATTGACCATTTCGAATTTAATGTATAAAGCAAAGGCGCTGTTCTGTTATCTGTTAATGGGTAATACCGTTATCAAAATTAGTTTACGTAGACAAACAAAATTACGTAGAAAACAAAATATATAAGCAGTTTAAAAACTACACACTTTTAATAACTCAGATAATCTTTAGTAATTTTCAAATATGTAGGGAACACATTGGTGTTAGGAATTGTCCTTATATTATATATAAATTCTTAATTTATGTGAAATGTTTGGTATGTTGAATATATATACTTTTGTTGTCGTCTGTTTAAACATGAAGGTAAGTAAGCCCTTACCTTACACATCTTTCGGTTTATCGCAAAATCTTATTAGTAACTATGCACAAGTTTCGATACGAAACATCGTGGTACTTTGTAATCCTGAACACTATCAAAGTTAACTTGTTTTCCAACAAACTAAAAGATAAGTTATCGACTTATGACCCAACAAGGCGGTCATAAATTGCCTTTCTAAAGTGGGCTTTGACTTGTGAAATAAAAGTTCTTTTCGTTAATGACATACGCAATTGCCACTTAGTCAGTTTTACAAGTATGTACTTATGGCCTTCTTACTTATATAATAATGGATATTGTTAAAGATTTCTTAATAGCTTTAGCTTTATATGTTATTATATTACTCACTGTTTATGTAACGATCGTATTGAACACTACATAATATCATTTTTCACAAACTTAAAAACGTCTTAATACTTTAGATCCCAATACTATTTTTAGGGATGTCCTCAACCAAATATGTATATGCGTATTATTGAACTTGGCTGGGTTTTACCTTACTTATGTTTTTAGTGGGATAAATAACATTTATATAGGCAGATGCAAGTTTTAGGTGTAAAAAAGGCAGTTTACCTACTCTACACAACTTAACTAAATTTCAAACTTTGGTTAATTATGGTATATATTATTATGTCTACTTATCAAAACTTTAGGGATGACGTAAGCTAATGTGACGTCACGACCTTGTTTCAACCAGCCCATTATCTAGAGGCCGATTGTCTCGGAACCAATGCCGTTTTATTTCATTACTGACTTGTGGCGTTTACATTTGTGTTAAGAATATTTAATCAAATAAACAAATATATCAGCAATTTTTTATAATAAAAATAACGCATTCTTTTCTTAGAAGATGTGTTAAATAATAACCTTAAGAGTTAAGATACCTTCCAAAGGTAGCTTAAATATATGTTCAAAAGTAAAAAGTTTTATGTAACATAGAAGTGTACTTAAGTGACTGAGCAACATATGGGACGTAAAAGACTTGAATTGTCTGACTTGTCTAAGAAGTTAGTCTTTATTTAATTAAAATACATTTATTTTTGTTACCTTAAACAAGGACACCGAGGTCACGTTTAATTTCATCCTACTTCTCCTTAATGTAATCTTTAATTTATTAAGAAGGCAAATTGTTAAAGAATTACTGGACATATATATAATAGCAAATGTACCGGAAGTATTGGCTGTGGCTTTGATTACAAGGATTCTTTGTCGTCATCTTGATTGTAAAATAATACCGATACATAACTTTAGATAAGGAAGATCTAATTATGCATTGCGCTACGATGGTGTTAATGCTTAGAGTACAATAATGTGTAACCTAACTAACATACTAACCTCCCCGACTTTACACGGGTTAATAACAAAGGTATTACAACAATAAGATTAACCGAATATTTGCCACCTTTATTCCTCTAACTCAATATTGTTCCGAATTTCATAAGAATCTGTGCAGTATTTATGGAGCCTATTCCATTCAAAATAACAATCGAATCTTCTATTTGGACTATAGTATAGTATATATGTACATAGAAGAGAATTGACGTTTGCTCGATGCATTTCGTCAATAGCACGACACAATTGCGTTCCAGCTCCACATCGCTATCGCTAATCGACTGGACGCCGGCCGTGACTTCGCACTTACGTAATTGACATCACACTACTACGAGTACATACTGTGTACAGGCCGAAATCATGTCACTCGCCAGTCGCCTCTCATAGACTCCTCTTAGTTCTTTAGTTACAAAGGATTTTTGTCTCGGTAACACCACCTTTAATATTTAAGAAACGACAAGCCGTAGCGTTATATGTACGTATATATACTTAATTAAATCATGGTAATTATTTCCAAGGAGTAAAACGAAATTTTAGTAACTTCATAAATTGACACACATACAAATTTCGTTGGTATTTTAAAGGAATTACATGTATGAAATTCATGATGCTTCGGTTTTAAACCGAAGTAGTATAAAAATAGAAATATTATAAATAAATTTTATAATGTCTAAGCGAAGTTTCAACACGAAACTGCTGTGTAAAATGACAGTTTAAGTCGTAATCCAATTACCGTTTTAGAAACCGACTATATCCAAACAGGCACTTAACACATAACTTATGCCACTAACATGAAATTAACCCTTATAATGAAAACCACATCCCTCTCACTTAGGTTAATTTAGTCCATAAAATTTTATTAATACGCGCATAATTGCTTTTAAACACGTTGACTAAGTTCGCTTAACATTTAGTGGACTTCGGTATTCGTATTTCCTACTAATATTTGAAATGCAATTTGTATCTGTTGCGCTTTTACGCCTAAGAGCTTTGGGAAAGGATAAAACTGCCTTTCATAGCTGTGTTTTTTTATATTTAAGCGTTTGAAAATGTATACCTTATATATATGTGTTCGTTTCACTTCTTTTAACTCAAGAACTGCACATTTTTTCTATTCTTGATACAAATTTCTTTTTTATCTAAGTATTCATTAAATTGTATAAAGATTGGTAGGTACCAAAACTTTACCCACGATATAGACAAAATTTTGATTCATAAAAATTAGGATACATATAAATTTCTAGTGTCCGCCTAAACGGCCGAAAAACCCGACTTAACAAAAACAATAAAAGCACAACAATGCATTTTATAATGATATCGTTACTTCGCCTTAAATAATCTCTATAAGGAATCTAATTATAATTTAGCTTTTTAACAAACTTGAAAATGATGAATGACTATATTCTACTTAGATCGAGTATATAAAATAAGCTTACATTAATTATTGATTAGTTATTAATATAAAATATCTCTTATGTAGGTACAGGGTAGGTATTAGATTCAAATTTATTGGCAATAGTATTAAATCTTATCTTAGCTACAGGCTATCTATCCAATCTGGTGCAAGCCCTAACATTCATTCGATGAAACCATAAACAATGTTTAATCGACACTTAACTCAATACACCAGTTAATTATTACCTATACGAAATATATAATAAATAATGCTATGCAGTAATTAGCGCTTGGTATTCAAATGATTATTATTAACGATATTCTACCCTGTAATTATGTGAGACGAAGTTAATTGGAAGCAGTAATTCTTGGTTATATTCAATTAAAAATCATTGGATAACAGCTGGATAAAATTTACGCAAAACAACTGATTCATGATTCACAATACGATAAACAGAGTCGCCCTAGATTAATCATTACGACAGCAAAACGTTTATAATGAGATCATTTATTGACATTCGAAGTTTAAACTTACGAGCTCGTCTTATTAGCGGCCAGTTAAACCAACGACATCCAATGGAGCGATATTCAAAAAGCTATATCCATTGATAGTTATAATGAAGACGCTCCGATGTCTGTATAATTAAGCAATCAGCGTTCAGTCTTGCACGGAGCTATAAATAAATTCTTATTATGTTATAAATAACCGGGCAAATCGACGTCGCTTTTCAGATATTATCGATGAATAAGTATTCCTGCTCTTAATCTTGTTTGCTTAAGATATTAGCTGTTTCAATTAATTGCCAATATAAATATTGTGAGTGATTTATAAATACTCAAAAATTGAGTCTTAGCTAAGTTATAAGTAGTAGTAGTAGTAAAGGTAACCTACATCTGTACAACATTGTAATTGCAAAAATAGCTCCGTGTCTTACACCGGTTACATTTTCACATCTAAGCCTTTGTAGCGATTTTGATAAAATTAACCAGTTATAATGGTATTAAATAAGTAAACTAGACCTTAGGAAAGCGATGAGCTTGTTAAGTTGTTCTATTCAATATAAAAAGGTACACTAGCCTTATAAAATAAAATAGTTATCGATACAAGATGAAAAAGCTTTATATTGCAAGGAGTGAAACTGCACATTTAATCTTATTTATTCAGTCTTATTTAGATTAAATGTAAAACAAACGCAATGGCAGCGTAACACGAATCCAGCTTACACAACAAAACAAACTATTTAAAGTATTTTCATTTCAATAACGGATAGGATTGTACCCGAACACGTACAATTCTACAGCAATAATAATACAGTATTAAAATGTAAACCGATCCTAAGCTTGTTTATCTAATTTCCGCTTAAATGCTATCGTTGCTCGAAACCGAACAAAGTATAAACATTGCTTTGATCATCTGCCGATTTTCCCACAACGATTTCTCTTTAGCTATGAACAGTTAATTAATTTTGAATTCTTTTCCAAGAAATCTTGGTTTGCGATCTCCGTTCTTTTTAAGTCTCTAAGTGCAGTTGATAACTTTTGATTGGACTGCCGGGAGTTTGAATTTCACAATGTAATAAAGAACCGCGAAATGCTATGCGTTTTCGAAGTTTTTCGGGAATCTCAATTGTAAGTTTTGAGATTTCACTGCATTATTTTCAAGAGTGTAACAATGAGGATGATCTAAAATATTTAATACCGGAAATATTATTATTATATTACAATTAAAACTAATCGTAAATTTCCCGAATAAGTAACGTACAACTTAAGCGTGGCTCTACTAATAGAAGATTCGTAAATCTGTAAGTAAATCTTCAATTAAATAGAACATTTAATAGATGAATCTAATCAATGTGTTAATCCCTATCAGGTTTACATTTACATCCGAATTCGAAGTCACAATCAAAGCTCAATGATTGATACCACCGGTCAGTATTGTCAAACGGTCGCTCCGGCCAATAAAACATAGATACTCAATATCGAATCGCAGTGAGTCAGCAAATAAAGCGACGATAAAATACAGTTAATGTTTGAGTTGGAGTCCGACAAACAGTTTTCAAGTGACAAACGAGGTAGAGAGATTTGCCCGGCGGTTTCGAATAACTGAAACTTAAAGCCAATTCGCTTCAAACGTGTTAGTTCATTCAAACTTTTTCTATCGACTCTCTTTTACATGAAAATGGTTAGCTTTTTCTCTGAGACAGTTGTATTCAGCAACGTAGACTCTCAAAATGAGCATTCCCCGAGAAAATGTTTCTGTAATTTAAATCGATTGAAAATGTTAGATTAATTTAAATACCAAAATATGTCTGAAAATTCATGAATCCTTAACACCTACGTCAATAATACCTATTCACAAAATGTTAATTTAAACGAAGCGATGTCTATAACAATAGGTGATAAAAATGCATAAAACAATTATTGCTCAACTCACAAGGCGATTAATATCGGAAGATAATCTATGAGCCGTCAAGCCACAGTTTGATCAACGACAAAAACTTTCTCAATGATACCTCATAAATTTCCAAAGAGCCTTGCAAATTTTAAAGTTAAAGCTTTATAACGATGAACAAAATGTGTCGAGAGTATACTATGAAGTTTTCTTGTTAACTTTTCATTAATTGCCCGAGACTGGTCTGAATTTTATAATATACTTTGAACTCAGTTTGCGGAATATTTTTAAAATTAATATACACACTAGGCACCTGTGAAATATTATTTTTTTTTGTGAAAAGGGTTTTAATGTTTCTTTATAGTCATTTAAAACATAGTAAAATGTGTATTATGTCTTCTGGCTGGTAAATTCACTTTTTAAAAATGTCAAAAAAGGTTTTGAATAGAATATCGCTACGTATACATGTATAATATAGCTTACAAAAAGTCCGTATTGAGTGAACATGGTATAAAATATAGATGGTGAGCTAACTTTATAAGCCAAAGTACAGTTTTGAATGAATTTGCTAAAAGCTTGTACCAAAAACTATTTACAGACTCAATGTTTGGACCACATTCCACAAACTTTGTACACAAGTTGGTAACGAATTTGCTTTATACCGTTAATAACTTTTAATAAATTTGCTCAAAGTTCTCATCTACTAAACAAAATAATTAAATTACTTGAAAATTTGTTATTTATTAAAACTAAATATTTTTAAACTCAACTTTTACGTATTTATACTACCCGAAACAAAGAGGGTACTAGTTTACCATTTTTTATTAAGATCTTGATTCGATATTTAGTTGGTACGTTCCATGACGCAGAGCAGCCCTGAAAGCTCACACAATCATAAAAGCCACGATATTTGCTTAAGCAATTTGCTACAACCGTTGACAACGTTAATAAAAACGTCTATGCGAACGTAAAACAATAAAAAAGCCGATAGCAATAAAAGCAAAGGTAAATTGTTATCATAAAAGGAATACCATCACTCGATCGTCCTACAAACGAGTATGAAAATAAAACGCGAACCGCGATAGGTACTTTAGCGCTAAGAAACTTTTACTGGGACTTATTTTAAAAGGCAACCGTGAAACGGTATTAAAGTTTACAACAAAGCATCAACAAGTTAACCGCGAAGCAGAATGCTCAGTTGCGCGACGTATGCGACGAATAAGACGCTTTATATACGATTGGTATTTGCTGCCAACTTAAATGCGAATGGTTAAAGATACCAAATTAATTTGCAAACACATGTTAAATTAACGATATTGTCAAATGTAGGTATTCGTTACCACCCAAAGTATATAATAATAGTACTAGCGTTACAAAGTATTAAAACAAGAATACAAATATGTTCAATATTTTATAACATTACAAGCGCAACTGCGAGGTAAAACGCTGTAAAATAAAGGTTGTTTCAGCTTAATACATGAATATAAAATGGTAAAAGCAGCTGAGAACTAAATGTAGGAATGTAAGTTGCACATGTAATTAATTCTAAACTACAAAGAAAGCCAGAGTAAACTACGGTGTCTGACATTTTAACGTCTATTCTTAAGCATTTAAATAAAATATACAAATAGGAATTACATTACTTTGCTTCACCCTTTTGGCGTTTTGTACGTACAATGTACACGAATGGTAAAAGGAAGGTTTTTATTACATTTAATTTTAAACTGTAGAAGTAATTATACAGATGTGCATGTTCGAATCTAAATTGTAAACATGGATAGATAGAGAGAAAGATAGATGCATATATATCGAATAACTACGCAGGAATTTTTAAAGTACACAAGATATTAGAAATAGATACGTTTACTTGAATTAAAAGGCTATTAATATATATAAATTAGACATCGGTCTTTCTTTTTTATCCAGAAATAGGCGCTCTATGGCTTTGGATGAGAAACGTTTAAAGCCCCAATTAGAGCGACAATCTTAAGTATTATATTCTAAGATTCTAGAATCACGTCTAAGAATAAGGGGACAATTTCATAACCCTCTATGAAACTTACACTTCACGAACTTATTAAGAACACACAAACACGATCTTGTTGACAACAGAATACGTGTAAGCAACAGCCTCTTGAAGTTGCAGTTGAAATCCTCGGGCATTCAGCCAGAAACAAAACTTTAACTTCTATATTAATTAACTACTCACTTATGTAAATTTGAGCATAAGGTCTGTGTGATAATATTTCAATAAGGCTAATAGTTTAGCAGATGCTTAGTTTGCTTAGACTTCCATTTACATCATTTGCATGTGTATTTTGCATAAATGCTTAAACCAGTATATAAAGTAATTAACGTGTAGTAAGAAATAATAACATGTTATTATATCTTGGCGCGACCGACTTGAGGAATATTTTAATTTATAATAATAATGCGTTGTATGTGGCTACTGCACCAAAGCTACAGTTATAAGAAATGCTTTGCAATTTGAAATTAATCCTCGAAGGTGTCAATTGCAAACGCAATTCATTTCGATATAATATTTGATGAAATAGAAGAATTTATAACCGTTTAGATCGGAATCTTGTTTGCTAAAACGAATGACCGCCGATATCCGATAAAACTGAGTAACCCGGAGCAGGTAACTCACTCAGCTTCACGTTTAGATAAATATCTTTAAATTGTTTACTAATCTGTTGAGAGATCGATTTGTTTACAATACAAATGGCTTTATATTAAGTTAAAATTAAATTCTGAAATTGCTTTGTCTACCAGCCGTCATTATTTGTCACAATAGGTGTATATTATGTAAACTTGTATTATAATTTGTGACATAAAGCGATACTTTGTTAGATATTTACATATAATAATTTATTATCTCACCTATCTAAAGTTTTATTTGTGATTACCACTTAATTTAAGTTTTAACATTATTAATATGCTTGATACGACACGTGTGTAGTAAGTTTTTGCATAATTAAAATGATATTATGCTTAAAAGCTCAGCGTGTTTTATTACAAATTTGCATTGTACGAGCAAAATTATATTACTGCCACTGCGGCTCATATTAGCTGTACAACGGAATTCTCTCCTGTCTTTTTATAAATCTTTAAAGCTTATTTATTTAAAATCGAAACCATTTGAAGGAGGTAAAATGGCAGTGTGTGCATGACAGCAGATAATCGTGTACTAAACGCGGCTTCTCTCGGAAGGGTCTAGTATTTGTTTGGTCAAGTGCGGCCCTATCTGATGTTTGGTTGTCACAATTGTTTTAGGACTGAAGACTTGATAACTTATCGTGATTGCCTACGCGGACTTTGAATGGCCATTATATATTTATTTACTTGTATCTCATTAGTCTTACATGTAATGAAAATATAAACTTCCTAAAATTAGCTCTTATTTACCATATAATAGACAAGCTTGAAATATATATAAAAAAGGGATTTGCGTTTATTTATTTTGATTTGTTTTTATTACAAAAATAAACAGTTATTAAGTTTATTATTTAAATTCTTTAAGTACAATCTTCAACGATCATTGTACATACTCGTATTTTATTTATTTAGTAATTTAAGCTATTCATCGTTAAACAAATAATTAATTACTTCAGCAAACACGGTTCGATAAATTAGAAACGACTACGAATTTTATCTTATCAAAGCTTACTAATTGGATAAATTTAATGATTCCTCAGCGACATCACAGATAGAATTAAATACGAATTCCAAGTACCACTGTGATATTGGATGGATCTGTTGATTTTTACACAATTAAGAACTTATATAGATTCTACGTTTTTTATTATATATCAGCCTGAAAAGTACGTTATTATTTATTTCCAATTATTTCATAAGAAAATTGTATCAGGTATTCTTAGTACCTACTGCGTGTTAAATAGAATGGGTAGGTATTATTCTCTATGTATATTAGCATAACTGATCAGGAAAGCCTTATTAATCAACTTATATAATTAAAAATTTCCATATACCAAGGAATTTATTAAATGGATATAAACCCAATACAAGTAAAATTGGGCTATAATATGTATATTTATCACCCGGTTCACATCATAGTGAAAGGGTACCTTATGTGGCGCTTTCGGTCCTTTGACCCAACATCAATAACCATCGATCCAATTTAGAAGCAATACCAGTCCAATACTAATTCTACTAGTATCTAAAGATAGAAATGGTCTCTCTTTACAGAAGCTCACAAATAAATGTTTAGATTTATTATTTAGTTTTACTCCTTCCAATGTTTAAAGCTTTCAATACATAAACCTAATAAGAATTAATAGCGTTTTATCGTATATATTTTATCTTATATGAACTTATTTATACAAATATCGTAATAAATGTTTAGCATAATAATCATATACCATAGATTAACAAAATCAATTTTCAACTATATAACTCAGAGCTTCAGACACAACACATTGGTTTCATAGAAACAATGGCAATACGCTCAAAGCAGAATACTATATAAAGTACCCGACAGTATCAATGCCCGTTTTATTAAAGTTTTGGACAATGCTTAATCAACGATTTAACTACCCTTTTGACTTACAGAGTCGAGGATATTTGATACTATATAATACAAGGTAAGTAAAGTGATTTAAAAAGAAGAAGTCTAAATAGTATTTCTAATAATAAGTAAGAATTTTCGGAGAGCATTTAAAATGTTGAAGTCGCAAAACTGATTTAAGCGCTTACATATTGAATACAAAATATAAGCAAAAATTGTTACTGAAATTGACATAAATCGGTAATCTTCCACGACTTACCTTTCCATAACGCATTTGTCTGTTCAGTTCAATAGCATTCTTTGAGCAAATAGCATGCACATTTTTCATAAATCTTTTCATAAATTCTAGAGATGCCACGAATATTCGGCAACTATTCGGTATTCGGCCTATTCGGCCATTTTTTTACTATTCGGTATTCGGCCGAATAGTACGTACTATTCGGCCGAATACCGAATAGTAAATCATGTAAATAAAGACACGTTATTTTACTCAAAATTAACCATTTTATAAGCCATTTGACGAAAAAGCAATTGAGAATGAGCTAAAGAACAAACTTCTTAGCAAAACAGTAAGTAAGTTTCACTTTACGTATTATTTATATATTAAAAAGTGACCCGTGATCCGATTTACTCGCAAACGAAACAAATACAAACAATATTTGCATGCACCCCGCCCCGCACGCACGCCGTCGTTGCCTGCTGCGCGAACGCAGCGAGAAAAACAACTTGTCTCATTTCAGCTAACGCGCCCCTATCAAGCATGTACTTCGCGCGGCTCGCGCCGAACATTCGGCGCCGAATATTCGGCGCTTCGGCCGACAGCGTTGCCGAATATTCGGTATTCGGTATTCGGCCAATTCACTATTCGTGGCATCTCTACTTAATACACTGTAAGGTCTAGCTTGAGTTTAAATATAGAAGTATACATATGATAACTTAAGAATATAATATTTTTATCCATAAACAATTAGTGTCAAAACTGCACTTTTACCATGCGTCAGCATTTATTTATATAAAACAATGATTCTTCTCTTAAGTTTAAATATCGAACTTTGACGTATATTTTTTTTATTACAATATGGCCAATATATTACACAGGTCATACATTCCCTTCCAATTAAGTCCCGCACATCAGACAGGAATTGCCAAGTGTCGCCTACGGTCAAGCTTCACGCAACACTGCGTTTCGACATTTGACAAGCGTAAGCCATTCCCGATTAAATTTCGAACAACATTCATCATTTTATACTCCGTTTAATCAAATCGTTGTATTTATTTTAACTATTTATTGGAATTATTATAATAATTAATATTCTACTACTAAATTAATTTCATTTTTGAACGTTTGACAGTTACTGTCAAAAAAACAACATGGCGTCCGTTCTAGAATTTTTGGTGCGAAATTTTACAACTAGTGGACGTTAAGGTTAAGAGTAATAAAATTATGTTTCATTAAATTTAAATATATATTTTCAATGTACAAAATTACTCTGAACAAATCTAACTAGTCTGCCATTTTATGTGTTCTGCCATGTTGGATTTACAGTGACTCATATTGTCATTTGTTATGCAAAGTTTCAGCTTAATTCGTTAGTTATATCTATGTCAAAATTAGGTGAATACTCCATACTCCAAACAAACAGTTATAGGCATACATTGCAAGTTAAATAAAAGCTTTTAATAAAAATTTCTGAAAATAACATTGCGTTCCATAACTTAGCTATTTTATCTGTTTATTAAAGTGACACACACATTTTATTGCCATCACAAAAAAATAAAATTATTCCATAGACAAAAATAAAATTTATTTTCACAAAACAGTTCTTAGATGTTACTAAGAGCCATTTCTACAAAAGTCTACGAATAATGTATGTAAGTAGGTATGGATTTCAGTATTACGCGTCTTCAATAGAAGGGTCGTGAAATTCGTAAGAACATAAGCACGGTCACGTTCACTTTAGGTAGTTGCCATATTAAAAGAACTAGCGGATCGTATGTTTTTCCTGTATTATTCTGTATCGACAGCCATTGTCATTTATCGAAACGAACACAAAATCATTGATATAAGTTTTTGTAAATACCCTTAATAAATTAGAATTACTTATGCTTTAACTACGGCGCTGTAAAAAAAAGGTTATTTCGGCGGTCTTATGCGTGTCATAGGTATGTATGTAATATATATATATTGATTTCTATGTTTGAACGATTGTAAAAGGGCTCGTAATAATGATACGAGTGACATAGGTTAGAATTTTTTATACATATTGCTTATATTTGAAACTGCTTGTTTCATACCGCGGTTTTCATCACCGTATACGATCCGTTCCGTTCTACTTTCTACTTATTCATAAGGCTTTATTGACTTAATTTACGCACCAACACGTTTCGACGGAAGGTCAATTGTTCTGTACGTGTACCGATGGATTATTGCTATCAAGATACTTGTAAATATTAGGATCAGCAAACACTTAATACACTTACTTTACATTTGAATTTAACAAAGGATGTATAACGAAAAAAAGGTAACCTACCTGAACATTACATTCGATTTTTGAAATATTTTATTAAAAGTTAAAACACAACAATACGTTTTAATCACTATTTTAAATTGGCACCTTCTTAGTAAACAGAACGTATTAAATAATGTAAGCAGCATTTCAATAACATTAAAACGCCTTTTAGAGTTAGCTTCACTATCAAACATAAAAACTATTAAAGCCATGGATGTTAGTAAGCACTTTCACTTCCCATTATTTATATAAAATCCATTTAATAAAAATAAACATTTAAATGAATTAATATAATATATATGTGTACAATTCCGATTGGGTCTGAAGCAATATTAATCTGGTGGTTATAATCGTGTCACGATTTTACAAACAATAAGCAACTAGTTTGCTAATTAATCAATTGTTTTTTTAATATTACATTTATAATAATACCTTTGATGCTGTATCACTGCTTAAACGAAAAGAGAAATGTTTCTAGCAATCTCATGTAACAAAAGGAGAAGGAGATAAGGCTATTTTTATTCGATTCAAAATCTCGCAATTCATGGTCGAGCGTCGAGGAAAGCACGTTCACTGGGTGGACAATAAAATAGTCGTTAGAGATGAAATAAAATATAAAAAGCTTGAAATACGACGTCAATCTGAAGCATTTATTACAATCCTATACAACGCGGTTAGAATTATTAAATAGTGTTGAAATTATATACTTTTCTAAGTTTCTATTCTATTCTATTCTTGGTGAAATGGCAGTGCTATTATAAGGTTCGAAATGTAAAGGTAAATGGGATTCCGCTGTCCGTCCGTATGTGTCTAGCTTGTATCTTACGGTTCACGTGATAGTCAGATAGTTGGAATATTCACAGATGATGTATTTCTTATGTCGCTATAACAAAAAAGACTAAAAAATCTTAATGTTTAAAGGATTTTCAATATTTATACTGGCAAACGCTTGAAATATTCACAGAATTGAAAGTTTAAATTTCATTGGATTTAGCCAAAAAAATATACTATAATACTGTTAAGATTTGCCTGATTACGCGATGACGAGTTACAGAAACTCGTAACGCCTACTCGTTTCTTGTACTATGTATCAATCTACAATTATCGTGCGAATTAGATCAAAGTTTCTTTTCATTACTTTTACGCATCATGCATGTTTTCTGTCCCTTCTTGCATTTTACATGGCACTGGTATAATTGAAATATTAGCTAAATATATAGATTTTAAGTACAACCAACGATAAATCGAACTTGGCCATAAAAATTGCTAATAGCAGTAGATCAAACTGTGAACTACACATTATCAAACTATTAGTCTAGCTTTACCTAACCGATGTCCTGTCTCATACCCTTTTTCAGACTGTAAATAAGTATTTAGGGTATACGAGTGTATACCCTATATACTAGCTATACTAAAACCTTTTTAAATTCGTTTTGAAGATCTTTCAATGTAATAAACAGATGTGTTATAAGTTTTCAGGACACTAACAATCACTATGAAATGCATATTATGCATTATATGCATATTAAATACACATTATATGCATTTTAATGTGCCGATAATAATGCCAATGGCTGCAATTTTTTTTTATTTTTTAAATAATTTTTTTTCAATAAAATTCCAATATTATTTAAATACCTCGACATCATACACGTGTTTGCGATAAAAGCTATTAATTAAATGCATAAATACTCAACGTAAAGCATCGTTTAGAGTGAAAATACTCACACTTATCGTGTATTCGATGATGCCTCGTAAATGCTATGTAATTTTACATTTTACAAAATATTGGTTCATCCGTCCAATCAAACCGTCTTGGCAGTTTATACATATAAATAATGAGCCGAAAAATTAAAAAAGAAATCATATTATAATATATGATTCATCTTTATTCTTTTCTTTTACTCTCTTTATTATGGGTTGCCTGGAAGGGATTAATCTTAAGTGCCTATTACTTTAAATGTCTTAAATCTAATTTTAATTATGTACATTGTAACAAAGTGTGAATGAATGAATGAATTATTCAGACTCTCCGTATAAAAGTGAGTGACAACGCTGGGCATATCTAGAAATGACACAGATATTACTTTGAATAACCGTTACAAATAATAATACCTATTAAATAGGATAGTATAAATAAATATATTCCTAGTATCTGTACCTTATTTTTATTAATATATTATTTACTTTAAATTGCTTATTGGATTACCCGTAGTTTTTTGCACCTCAAAAATATTAAACAAAACCGATTTGAAATAGTACTCCACGTTTCATACGAATAAAAATCGCATAGAAAAAAATTTATCGGCAATTTTGCCGAGTGGGTAAAACAGTGTTTCCGATAGAAATAATTTGTATAGCGTACAAAGGCGTTAGAAAAAATTGCTCGACAGTTCCACAAAAGAAATTTTATTTCACGGTTTTGCTTTATGCAAAACGCGTTTTTATGGTTGAATGCTTTTCGTTTTTTAGTACTATTAATTACTAGCTGTTGCCCGTGTTATATTATAGTAATAATATATATAATAATAATATGTTTTTATAAGAT
>DWAJ01000971.1:0-26091 GCA_018238005.1 Eurema mandarina
CTTCGTCCCCGTCGGATCTATTTCTATTATTATGTTATAGTGAGTCAATTTTAGAAGATAGACATATACTGTCGCGGACTTTTTTTAGATCATTTAAAGAGGAATAATTCTTTCATACATATTATTTTTGTATCTTGAACCGTTTTCGCAGCGCACGCAAAGGAAGCGCTCAAAGATGAATCATTTTCCCCGTTTTTTTCCATATTTTCCATTATATCTTCGCTCCTATTAGTCGCAGCGTGATGTTATGTAGCCTAAAGCCTTCCTCGATAAATGCTCAATTCAATAAAAAAAGAATTTTTCAATTCGAACCAGTAGATCCTGAGATTAGCGCGTTCAAACAAACAAACAAACAAACTCTTCAGCTTTATATATTACTAGTATAGATTAGTATTAGTATTAGTATATATATTAGTATATAGATTTAGCATTTAAGGTAGTCGTAATAAAACAACAGAAGTAACTGAAACAATTTAATTAAACCAACATTATTTTAATATAAATAACGCTCGTTTTTATTGGAAGCCTCTACGTACAAGTAGTAGTAATAATACAACAGTAGAATAAAATTACGTAAATAATAATACAATATAAAATAATAATTTATTAATTTCGTAAACTAATATCGTTGTTTAATATCCCGAAGAGCTAATTATGGAGCATTCAGTTTTCACCTAAAAGAAAAATCTACATTAGAAAAATTTAAAATGTATAATATTATTATAAGTGACATTCGAAATAATAATTGACAAAACGGGTGCAGTTTAAGATATAAAATAGTGTTTATTCATTTATAGCGATCGAAATGTTCGGTTTTTTTTTTAATTTTGTTCAACATATTATAATACAAAGAATTTAAATTTTAACTACATGAAACAAATTAGCATTTTTTATTATCATCGCAATTTTCATATTAAACACTGTCAATTCATGTATGGTAATGTGTTTCATACAATTTATTTCTTACAAAAATTATTTCTTATTAAGGATATTATAGGTTATATGCATAAGCAAATTTTCAAAATTACAAAACAGCAAAATGTACATGCAGAAATAATCATGCATTGTGGTTGCTTAATCTATTAAAATTAATTTCATATAGTAAGTTAAACAAAACATTCCTTTATCTGAATAATTTGGCATTTTCCTTAAATATTTAGAATTTATAAAATGTTAAATTCGTTATTATTAATTTTTCTTATCCTTATAATAAACGTTTACATCACAGGGGATAAAGTATTTAAACACGAGATTAGTTATTATAAGCTGTAGTCTATAGCAAACTTTGAAAACCTTAACATTTCATAAATAATTTTGTTAAAATTTAAACATGTATATCAATTATTTACACAATAAAGGCAATTAAATAATCAAATAAAAAATAAAAGCTTTTGAAAAAAATCATCGTTATCTCTCATAATTTTAAGGCCCAAGTAATTTGTCAATTACAAAAATAAAAATATCTTTTCTGTGCCAAATAGCTTCGAATATTATTGATAAGCATAATAACGATTGAACGAAGTGTTCAATCTTAAGAATAATAAAAAATATTTAAATGCTAAAACAAGATTTTATTTAAAGGTTAGGTAACACACTTAATGGAAAATCATGTAACAAAACAGTATTCAATATCTCAAAGAAGCTTGATAAATATTCGTTGTTTTAACTTGACTTACGGCCGAATACTCAAACGCAAATCAAATTTAAGCATGTCTCAATAGTAGTTTGACAGATTTGAATGGCGAACTGTCAATTTGGATCGGTTTGATTCTTACTTAAATTTGAATATCGTTTCAGTATTTCAGCATTTGACTTATAACGAAAATAGATATATTAAGCTTTGTTCTATGATTATCCTTATGTTATAGTAACAGCATAGCTATAATAGTAATCATTGCTAGCAGCAAGCCGAAGAGCATCAGCCAGTCCAAGTCTGCCAAGTGCTGGGAGAGCATCACAGTGTAGGAACAAGCTAACATCAACGTGCCTGAGTCGTGCCAATCGCGCTTCGACTTCGAACTACCGCCTGTTGAATAACACAACAAAAACATAAAACGCAACATCAAAACAAAAAAAGACCCAGAACAGTGCAAATGTATGAAAACAATGGGGGATGCATGATCAATGCGACATCCAAACAGCGTGCATGATAAGTGCCCACATACCTTTGTCATCGTTTTGTGAATTATTGTGCCTCTTAGCTCTCCATGGGACTACATCACTTGGCAGTGCGTTGCTTTGACAAGCAGTGCTTTCATCGACCGATAGCCGTCGCAAATGTTGGTTCATGTTTCGAACTAGATTTGGTGAACTTAAATCGGGACGTTTCTCTTCGTTTTCTTCGTTGCTTTTATTGATATGTTGACTTACTTTATTGTCAAATTTAAATATGGTCGCCAGCTCTTCAGATGAGTTATATTCAGTAGAATCTGCGTCATCTCTTTTTTCTTCTTTTTCATATATATGGACAGGGCTTCGTTGAGGAATGATTTTTACACTTGAATTATTTTCATTTATAGTATTTGAATCACTTTGATCAACATTATCCTTGTCTTTTATGGAAGAAACGCTTTCAGCAGGTTTAGTCATAAATATTTTATCGTTGACTTCTGTTATTCCAGCTATAAGGTCCGATATGCCATCTTTCAGTTCTTTAAATGCCCTTATTTCGTTTAACTCTTTTACTCTATCGTCGGAACATAAAAATGGGTTTGATGGATGAAATTTAAGGGGAGGTAGATTAGGTTTAGATAATTCTTTATTAGAGTCAAGTGTAGTACAAATTTCTGTATTTTGCGTATCAATTTGTGTTACTGGAATCACATCGGGCTTCAATTTTCTCTCAATGGGATGTACTTCTTTTACCTGTAAAGGTTGATTCTGTTGTGCTACATTTAATTTAAGACTAATACTATCATCCACATTTATTTCTCTTTCAAAACTGTGTTTAAGTCTATCTTCTACTCTGTGCAATTGATCAGAAATTTTTAACAAACTGTCTTCAGTTTTTTTTGCCGTGGATTCAATATCACGAACCGAAGGTATGCTTGATACATTTTTTGGTAAGTTTACAGGACTTAGATCCTTATGAAGGTGGTCATTTTTTACTTCACTGGTTTTTATATCAGGGGACAATACGTTTGTTGCAGAATTACTGGTAAGGCTGCTTAAGAAATTAGTCCTACTATCCTGTATTTTACTTTGAGTATCTGTTAATTCATTTTTGTTTCTATTTTTGTCCAGTTCGGCTAGAGCTACTCCTAGTTTGTTGCTTGTATCCATGGCTTCTTGTGCTAGCATGCTAAGTACTTGTTGGAATTCATCTTTAGATGACCGTTTGGATGATTGTGGTGACCTATTGGATGGTGATGGTGAGGATTTATCACATGATGATGATTTAGCAAGACATTTATTTTCGTTGCGGATAAATGAATCATCCTTAGCGAAATGATGGGTGGGTGTATGTGAATTATTTGGGAATAAATTAACGGTGTTGTGCCGTTGTTTTACCTTATTACGAGGATAAGAGTCCCGCTGACTATCCTTGGTTTCGAAGGTCTCTCTCAGTCGCTTCATAACGTCACTATTACTGTTTGTCTTGTGTAGACTAGGTCGTTTGGACATATTAATAGCGTCGTCTATTTCTTTTTGAATCATTGTGAATATATTAGCTGATAAAGATCGAACAGCCCGTTTCTTTTTAATGTTATTAGAGGAATCTTTTGTAAAAGGAAATTCTGTGTAGTTCTGATTGTTATTTACAAGACCACTATATTCATCTCCATTAAACAGAGCCGAATGTCTGTTGTCTTTGCGTAGGCTACGATAGGCTAAATCATCACTAACAATGTCTGGGGACCTTTTAGGAATAAAACGTGATCTGCCTTTGTTTTCTGGTGTAGCGTGTAAGTAATCACTCTGTGGCGCGGGAGATATTGGGCCCACTGGAATTCCAAAAGGTGGTTGAGGTTCAACCGTTTTTAATCTACTGTTGGTTTGCTTTATATTTCTATATACAACATCATCATGAACGACGTCCGGTTCGTTACGCTCAGAATATCTATCATCATCAGATGCATATGGCACATAAACCGGTGACGCCAACATATAACTAATTTGAGCTTGAGCTTCCTTTGTATTTGGTTTGTCTTTATTTGATACAGAATTTAATCTACGGAAAGCCATATCATCTTGTAATTTATCAGGCAGCGTAGAACGTCGATTAATGCGTCTTAATGGCGTTGAAGGTTGACTTTGCAATTTGATATCATCATCGTTACCATTCCAGTCATTACGGTTATGGTTGAATTTAGGTGTCATTAACTCCCTTCTTTCGGCTCTATCGAGTAAATCTTCATCGCCTAATCCGAGGCTGTTATAAATTGCTTCTAATTCATTCAGAGCGTCATCCAGATTGGTGGACTTTCTTCTTTCAGAACTTTCATCATCCGAAGGTTGTTGATATGAATTTGCAATAACTGTGTCTGATTTGTGTCTAGTGTGTGTTTTAGTTACAGGTGAGGTTCTCATTTGTGTAGGTTCTACTGTAACTGAACGTTTGTATTCTGTAGTTGCCTTCCATACTCTAGATTCAGGAGCATTGCTATTATTTTGAACTTGCGGCAGTTCGCTAGTCATTCTCCCTTTACCCTCGGCACTTGTTATATTTTGATCTGGATATATTTTATTAATTTGAGTGCTGCTTGAGTACTCACTGTTACTTCTTGGATAAATAAATGATTGTTGTCGCCTTTGCTTTTCTACATCATCAATTTTTTTCCAAAATTCTGATGCGTTTCTAGGTCGTCTATAGTTATCTATCACGCAAGATGACGCTTGTGAATCGCTTAGATATTGATTTTCTAAACCATTCTGACTAGTTTTTATACTTATAGGTCGCCGAGATCGAGGACTTTGATCGGCATAATATAAATAGTCCTGATTCAATTGTATAGCTTCAGGTCTTACAATTTTGTTTTGTTCTATTCGTTTTTTCCATTGTGGACTGTTCATATACATTCCATAGTGATTGGGTTCAGCTGATACTGAAGCAGGCCTTCGTGGTTGTTCACTTCTATAGTCACAATTTTGTATTAGTTCGCTATTTTGCATAGCAATATGATCTTCAGAATTTGACATAGGCCTGCGCAATCCTTTAAAACTTGAACTAATTGTCCTTTCTTGACTTCGACGCATAATTCGCTCAAAATCATTATTTGGCACGCCATGCAAAGGGTTGTTGGTTTTGGAATTTATTTTATAGCCACTTACAGAGTTACTGTCATGATACATTGATATTGGCGTAACAACTTTTCGTTGCATATCTCGAGGTGGTGGTACCGGCGGAGCCTTTTCTTCAGTTTTAATATTACTCACATTTCCTAAAGGAAATTTAACACACATAATATTATTTGGGTCGTCATATGGATTAATTGATGGGGTTCTCTCCCTCTTGTTATTAGAGTAAAGCGTATCGCGGTTTATGTTATTATTGGGATATTTAATGGAATAATTAATATGTTCGTTGTTAACCTTAGCATTAAAGTTAATTGATGATGGATAGCTTTGTATGGAGGGAAATGAAGAAATTGACTCCGATTTCATCGCACGCCGGTTTAGTTCGTTTATTTGTTCTGTCTGTGCGTTATTGGCAGTTTCTCGTTTGGATGTTCCATATCCACTACTTTGGCTCGTTGGAGTACGCGTTAGCATTTCAACTTCGGCTTTCGAATATCCCTGTTGTAACAATTCTGCCTCCTTATTAAGTTGATTTTCTTCGTCTCTCGACAATCTTTTGATGTAACGTTCATTTCTTGCACTTCTTGAGCGTTTGTTTAAAGAACTATCCCTCGACCGCATCAGTGAATCATCGCTCCTGAATCGCATCATTGATGAAGAATTAGAAGATTTCAACGATTCCTCATCACTACTGGATTCTACTTTCATACTGTTTCGCAGAGCTTCAACTCTTGCTTTAAGCCTACTCTTTCTTGTCTTTTTATTTGAGTTATCTATTACTAATTTTTCCGATCGTAAGTTGATATCATCCTTAATATTAGAATAATCATGATGATCTCCACGTGTATCTCGGCTTCTGGATTGATAATTCAGGAAGCCTGCAGAAGGATCAGATAAGATACCATCATCCGTAACATCACGAACGTTGGTGTTAGCTAAGCTTTGAGCTCGTCGTGTGTCTCTGATAACTATGTGATCAAAGTTATTGACAGGAGGAGCCCGTTTCTTCTTTTTGCTTTTTTTCTTTGATGGAGATCGCCCGTTAGCACCGTCATCACTTTGTGATGACGTGCCACTTTCTTCATCTTTCTTCTTCCTTCTAAACAGTTTTCCGATGGACCATTTCTTTTCCTTTTTACTACGTTCAGCGTCGATTTCTGGTTGTGGTCTTTCAACGTGGCGTTGGACGGAGGCGTAGTCTTCGTTGTACGGGCTATAAGATGTGGCTGATACTCCCGTGATGTCGCGATGAGGTACGGGTGGTGAGTTGACAGTCTGGAATTGATAAAAATGTATGTTAAAAAATTTAATTATTTCATTATTACGGAATGTCATTTAGAATTAAGTACTTTAAAGCGAAAATATATTATTGCTTTATATACACATGTACCTAAGTAATTGTAGTAGTAAAGTAATTATTTCAAACCCAATTTCTAAAAGAGTAGTACATTATATATATTTTTTTTTTATTTCAATTGGTACCGAAAGAGTCAAAAGTAAATTTCTAATAGTTCCGACAATTAAAAGTTATAAGTACTTCTGCGTGTCGTAGGTTAAATATAGACAAAATATATGAACAGACAACATCGCCTTGCAGTCTAGTCCAAGTCAGGCAAGCAAGGACGGCGACTTGGCGTCCGTTCAACATTTCGAGCGTATTTTTTTCCATTTGTTTACAGCCAGTGAGGAAACGTTTTGCATATTTTATCTTTTAAAAAGGTCTTAAGTTCAAAGTCATCTTGCATAATACAGATAATAATTCGTCATGTAAAGTAAATTATTAAACTTAATAATGTAATATAGGTGTCTCAATCTGTATTAAGATCATAAACTTCTGAAAACATAAAAATATCTATATTGAATAATAAATTATATAAGCTCTAAGACTTTATTATCAAACACTTTACTTCAGTTTCAAAATTAAATACATCTCATTCTCTAAAAAATCCACTTTCAAAAGAAACAGAACCACTGTCCCTATCTAATAGTCGCTACTTAATTTAACTTTCACGACCTATACAAAAACCGAAATATTAGCACTTACAGGCAGAAAAGATAGAAAATAGTCATTGCTAGTTCTTTCAGCGACCAGCATCGCTACAATCACATAGGCACCTATTTAAAGAACAGTCACAAATACACAAAACTCCCACACGGAAACGCACCACATAACTTTTAATATAAAATTCCACCAATCACTTATATTTCCTAATACAAATAAAATAAGCCATCGCTAAAATCAACACTTAATTCATTAAATAACATTTCTTTTTTGACACACTATTTTAAAAACGCAGCGTAATAATATTAATAGTAATTTAATAACTAAGTCGATAAAAAATGATCAAATATTCACAAAGCACTGTGGACGCGGACGTGTGTTCTATCTGAGTTCGCGCGACTTGTGATTATTTTCACAAAATTTAATAGCGTGCTACGACCACTTATGCAATACGACTAAAAATATGATCGCTATGTAAACAATATGTTATGTGGGATTGTAGGATTGTATATATAACTTTGTGGTTTTGTCACACCTTCCCACTGAAATTAAAGCTTTTCTGCACAAGAGATGATTTCGAATTAAATACCTGATTATAATATAACGAAAGCAGTCCTATATTTCTAACTACGTATTTCAATAACAACTAGTGAACTGTGAAGTGTTTTATTTCTTTCATTTAATACACAACTCCATTAACAATACAAAGTGCAATTTATATTACTAGCTGTGTCCCATGGTTTTACCCGTGTGTTCCCGTTGCGGGGGCAATAACAGGATATCAGCTATCCTATCTTTTAAGTTGCATCAAACTGCAGACGGTGTGCAAACTTTATTTAAAATCGGTTTAGTAGTTTAGGAGTCAATCGCGGACAAACGTGACACATAATTTAAATATGTATAAGTGTTAAGATTGTGTATATGTGTTGTAAGATTGTGTATGTATGTTTTTGAGTAAAAGCCTTTTTGTTAAATTCCTATAATTAATTAATAGTTCCTATAACTAAAAATATGAATTAATTAAAATGGGTTCCAATATAATTTTAGAGGAAGGTAAACTACTTACTATTTCTGAAACATTTTTTTTGATAATAAATGATTAAACTAAACTTAATCACTATGAATTATTCTGGACTTTTTATTAAATTGACAAGTCGTATCGTAGTCGTAGAGTTAAAACAAACCTAAATTCTATATTTTCCGCCCATAATAAAACAGAGCCGATGCTCTGAAATGCTAGTTATTTGTGTTTCAATCTATTTATTTTTATTCAAGTTATTCAGTTGTGAACGTACTCCTAAAATAGCTCCTTATAAATCACCTTGGTTACTATTTAAAGAATGATTTAACGTGTTCGAAGATCCACAAATTAAGGATCTTTAAATAAATAGTCTCGTGTGTTCTGAACCGTTGATAAATGTGTATTAAATACCTCTGTTAATCTTGGAGCGAATTCACTTTTATAGATTGCTCTTGATGCTCGGAATGCCATTATAGTTAGAAATGTTAATTGTATTTCGGATGAATGCAGCTATGAATTAAGATTTAAGATAGGAAATATTAATCTATTCTTCTAAATGAAAATATAAAGAGGATAACGTTTTATTGTTTGTTTGAATTGCTTAATAATTAATGGACAGATTCTTAAGAATAGAAACAGATATTGTCGTTACAGCCAAGGGATAAACAAAAATAATAAGATGTCTATATCTTATTAACATAAACTGAATTGTATTATTGGGTCAGGAAGCAAATGTAAAGGAATTGTTATTATATTCTATACTTAACTCTGTACCATTATTGTAAATATATATCCATGCAAATACGGGTGGGGGAGTTCAGAATAAAAACATACTTTTAGGTAAGACATATTTAGATAAAACTTATCGTTTGAAAGATTCCAATTTATATTAATAATAAGAAGATTGCCAGAAAAATAACTCCGCTAAACATGAATATTTTGATAGCTAAAATAATCTAGCTTAGAATAATACATGCTATATTTTTCCAATTTTACGTCAGTTTAGGAAAGTATTAAAAATACGTTAATTTCGTCGAGGAGATTGAATTCCATGCAGCACATCGAAATTGCAATTTTGTTGTTAGCTTGTATAATGGTAAATATAGGGAAAATCCGACAGATTTTTATGTAATGGCGGGCAAATGAGCAGAAGTTTCTTCGTGTGAATGAGTTGCTGATCTTTAAAATAAAGAAAAAGGGAACGGAAAGAAGACTCAAAGGGATTAAAGACTGAAGGATAGAATAAGGAGGGGTAGAGGTAAAGTAATTTAAGTGTTGAAATGTTTATGTATATACTATAGTAGCGCTTGTACTACTTTCCCAATTTTAACAGTGACTTACGATAAATCAATTTTAGTCGGTATAGTATCATTTTATTATTATGTTATTGTCTCGGACCCATATCTGCTTATAAACAGCCAGAATAGTTTGATTATAAATAAAGTACCTAAAACTACTTTTCGATACAAGTTCATCAAAAACCCTACATTTCGCTTTAAGTCTAAAAATTTAAACAATTAATTTTACTTAACGAACGAAACGTATGGGAACTATTGTTTAGAAATGGCGCCAAAAAGAATAATGAAGATTAATCTGGTACATCATAAGTTTCAGGATTCCTATTACAGTATAAGCAAACTTATGGTGTCTTCTTGCATATTAAATATATATATTTTATTGCAATATGATAAATAATCAGTTAATAGACACATAATATTTTGTTCAATCATAAATTAATAAAAGCTTTTTTAACACAGCGCCATCTAGCTAAACTAAGCAGAACTCGTGTTTAAAGTAGCTATAAAATTTGAAAAATTATTACAGAATAATTGATTTCGAAATAGCTATTTTAGTACGTTAAGAAGTTCAATAAGAACACAATGTTTGTATTTTCATTTAACAGTTTCAAGGAAATACATAAATTTCACCTTCTTACGATGTAGGTTAAGTTTAAATTTGTTTGTTTCGTGAATCAAACATCCTGTCTCGTTTCATTTATCTTTTATGATGTCTTGTCAGTTTAACAATAATTTTCAGATGATTCTCAACACGACACGTGTTTTAGAAATAGATCAGAGTGACCCATTTTGAAATATCTCTTTAGTTAATGGCTTCAGGTATCTTGTAATAATATTGAAGCCGAAATATTTAATTTTTTCTCTCACCTAATAATACGTGCAGTTTCCGTGGCGAAGTATTTTAGTATAATACATCGACTATTTTTGAATTGGTCCAATACTTTCGGAACTATTGCAATGCAAACAATCAATGACTTATTTCCTACTAGCTGTTGCTCGCGACTTTGTCCCCGTTGATTTGTTTTTCCATAATTTCTTCGCTGCTATTAGTCGCAGCGTGATGTTATGTAGCCTAAAGCGTTCCTCGATAAATTGTCTATTCAATAAAAAAAGAAGTTTACAATTCGAACCAGTATTTCCTGAGATTAGCGCGTTTAATCAAACAAACAAACAAACTCTACAGCTTTATATATTAGTAATAGATTACAATACCGGACTACAAGTTACAACCCATATAAAGTCCGTAAGAAACTGATTACTATGATTAAAGTTTTTAATTTTAGTATGAATTAGGTAATTCATTTTAATGCGTAGATACTCGAAGAATAAGACTAAGTCACTAGTCTATTGCCATACTTACACTTAATTGTCTGTGGTTTGATAACGAAAAGTTTAGAAATCTAATCGATAAGTAAGTTACCTACTATGAAACTCTATAGTCTGTAGAATTTCAGTTCTTAACTTCCAATTTATATTTCGCAAGATTTGTTGATTATTCAATTGTTTAATTTCTTTCGTTGGTACTGTTCGTTTTAAAAAAGCTATATTTAGCTTATGTTTATAAGAAAACGTTTTGCCAACTCTATTTCTAGTTAAGCAAGTTCTATGTTAAATTTAACAATTACGCAATGTGTAAACTTACTACATATTGAACTTGTTATATCTCAGAAACGGTGGCTCGTAAGAAAAAAGTATGGATACTTTTTATAGATAACTTATGATTTACAAGACTTTATGTAACTTCAAATGTCTAAATTGACCGGACTATTAAGGATCTTATTTTTATTTATCTTTAAAGATAAAATGAGCCTAAATGTGTCTTCCAACTCCTTTAAAACACTAAAATAACAATTTTAAAGGATTCAAAGACTTATAATACGTTAAAGCAACATTAGAAATGCATTTGCATCTATGCTATATCTGCGCCTGCGCCGATGCGACTTCCGACGGCTGTCACTTGTCACAGTTAACTACGCATATCCGGAACCGCCTTACTGCTATTCTTAACTGCTGGGGTGTTTAACTGGTTTTATGACATTCATATATTATTTACGAAGTTAAGGAAATCATTACTAATACTTCTGAATATTGCTAGATTAAAATACGTTTGATTTGAAATCGAGCTTAAACAAAACATCAAGAAATCGACATATATTTTAGGTTTATTGATGCATTCTAAATGATTTAAACTTTAAAGCAACATTTATTCGCTCTTTCATCCAGGTTTATATATAACTCTTTATTTAACAAGACTAAGTTAAAAATATGCCTCATTTATAGGTGTGCAAATTCTTATAGCAATAATAACATCCGTTCCTAACAGCTATAACGTGTTGCTACCGCTGCATTTATGTTAAAAGTCAATGCCCAAATAACTCCAGTTTAATAGATACAACGTGTATAAAGTAGTAAATTATCGACACCCACCTACCTCTGGTTGCGCACAAATCTAGGTAATCTAGCAAATTTTCCATTGGCCAATAGGTACCTACATCAGTGCAACGGCATCATTCAACATTACCTGCTATTTCCTTGCTTTTACTGTTTACATATTATTACAACACGCCGCTTGGATCAAACAACTTATTTGAGAATAAAATGATAGTCTATATATTACAATAAATACCTAGATATGTTATAAGCGCAAAATTTTGAATACGCACAAACATCCTAGAAGGGTCTATCATCCTAGAGCATTCACGCGCAACTGACAAAACTAACTATCTCTTTTTTTCTTGTTGGTTTTACCATTTATCTCTTTTCTATCGTTTTGTAGTGTAATGAAAGAAAAGTATGTATATGTGCTGCTGCTGTGCGGAACCCTTTTTTTGATCTTAATTTGTAGATGAATATTGAATGTTATTATTATTTGTAACTTTTGACTTAATTATGGTATAAAATCGAAAACCTGTATCGCGCATGTATTAAGCAACTTTTTTGACTCTAAATTAATAAGTATAAGTTTTTTGGGTGTGACACGTCCTGTTTCTTGTAAGATCAAATGAAATAAATAAATAAATATAATATCTAATAGATGTGTTATAGACCTTGTAATCATAAAAATCATATTCCTTAATACTATTCACATGTATATTGTCCTATAATCACTATTATTACTTTAGTATTTTGTTGATCATTAGCTAGTTTTGATACTAAGAAACCAAACATAACCGACTTTAAGGCTTGTCTGTAAGCTCATATTTCATACACAAATCACATGATTGCTTCCATTTAAGGCGTTCTCCAAATATTGTATCATCGTCTTTAACCTTCAGCGTGTCAAATATTATAGTTTTAATTATACAAACAAATGTGTGTGGGTTCTAAGGATTCTAAGGGTTCTGAGAAATCTGACTAGGTTTTGCTTTAAATGTACCTATATTAAATATATCTATTACTAAACATTACCTGTTAAGAATGTTATTATAATTATATACGTCCTATTTATTATCTTGAACATATGTATTTTTAAAGTATTTATATTATGTTTAAAAAAATCCAGTAAGATTCAATTTCTAACGTCAAGTTTCAAAACTTTAAACTTTATAGGACGACAATTTTACATACACCATTTTAAACAGTTCTATATGGCTCTTAATCAAAATGAAATCTTCGTCCACTATACCGTGTAAGTGAGTCTTATATAGATATCATAGCTTATCTAAAAAACAACTTAATATATTTCACATGAGATTATAACGACCGGGACGTGGATGTCATTAGAACTCCGTTCATAATATGATACATGTATACATACATAATATGAAGAAACAAAATGCATCGTGTGAACAGATCACACGTCATACAGACAGAAAGACAAACGATATACGTCACATACCGTCGCACAATACCGAATAAGTCATGGTTGGTGCTGTTGTTAATAAAACATATCATCAATTTAATGTCACGAGATGATAACATAGGATCTCGTTTCGTGGGAGATTATTCTCAAAGAAAGTCTATTAAATTTGGGAACACGGGAACTTATTACTTATGTGTTTTTAGAAGGTATAGCTTCAGTAGTTGAGTCTATGCTAAGACATAAAATTTGTGACATTGAAAGCGATAAAAGTTTTTATTATTAGTAAAAAAATACACTAATCTTTAATGTGTGGAACTTTTAAAAACTTGAAAAAATACATCAAATAGTTTCGGCGTTTGGCTTTAGGTAATTGTGTCCAACTAAGGGATACAGCTAGTACTAAATAAGGCATTTTTTGCTCAATGATGTGCCATATTAAACATTATTGCACCTGCCAAGCAAAAGCTTTGATAAAGTTAATCGTAGTTGTAGTTTCTTCATAATAGATTGATTCACAAAATCTTATTTCATCAAAGATAATATAAGGATAAGACATGACGGAAACGAATATAATTTCTCTTCGACTTTCCTACAAAAAATACATATTTTTTACATTTCTTTTTTCACCAAAAAAACTCACAAAGTAAAATCACAAATACTTAAGTATAGATAACATAAATTAGGGGCGAAAGATATCACTAAGAATTGATTGTAACTACTTCGGGGCAACCCCAAATCGAATAAGATAGAAACGAAATATGTCTCATATATGTAAAAAAAAATCCGCTAATAACAAAAAATTAGATGACAGCGTACAAGTCGGCGCCATTGTTTCACTAAACACGTGCGGTAATTGCGTCACAGGATATGATGCATTCGCTTCAATCCATTCGCGTTTCACAATTTATATTAATACTTCCCTTCTTAGGTACGAGCTCCGAGTGAGCTGTGAGCTAGATTTAATTCGCGTAGGATTCGTTTTATTCTAACGCCTTTGTAATGATCTATTTATATCCGCAGATTGGAACATGTGGCGTAATCTGCTAATGGTTACAGTGCGATTCGATGTATATAAGAATCAATTTTTTATATATTTACTGGCTGTTGCCCGCGATTCCATACGCGTGGACTATCATCATATAAACTTTGACCTCCTCTTCCCCCCTTATAACTCTTTTTCAGTTAAAAAGTAGCCTATGCTTTATCCCAGGCTCTAGACCATCTGTGTAAATTTCATTACAATCGATTCAGCGGTTTGGCCGTGAAAGCGTAAAATTATAAAAGTTTCAACCCCTCGCGCAACCATTTGGGGGTTGATTTAAAAAAATGGCCATATCCTTCCTCTGGCTCTAGACCATCTGTGTACCAAATTTCGTTTTAATCGGTTCAGTAGTCTTGGCGTGATGGAAAGACAGACAGACAGACAGACTTACTTTCGCATTTATAATATTAGTATGGATTTCTTAAAATGTTAGATATATCATTTTATATATTATTACGAAACTATTTTAATTAAAGGAGAGAGTTTTAATTAAGGAGATTCGATTGATGATTATAAATTAGAACGTCAAAATGACATAAAAATCAGGGGTTGTCGATCGTCATATAAGTTGTTTTTCAAGTATTCTGCTACAAGACTATGGAGTCTATCATATTTTTGCACTTGATAATTTCTGTTATAATGGCATTACTTAGACAAAAAAAAATATCCCTTATGTTAAAACAAAGTGTAATCTAGTAGTTTAGGTTAAAATTTTCTCGATAGAATGTATTAATATTTAATAAACGTCACAGGACTGATGTTTCCGGGCTCCCATTCAATCTGCGGATATTGGATGTAAACAAAGATCGTAAGTCATAACAAAAACGTAAAATGATGTCATTATTTTGTAGGTACATACGTCTCATTCATATTTCCACTAACTTTAAAATAGGAACGTCAAGAACGTTTTTTATTAGTCTATGATACTGTGTTAGGTCTTGCTATGACTTTGTATTTTCTTACAATAATAAATTAAATATGGATATCTGATAAGTGATAACTGTCTAAAATTAATATCATCTACTTACAGTTGGACATACGCTACATTGTGGCATCGCAGCACAGCCATTTTACTAAGAATTTAATTAAATATTAAATTAAAATAAAAAAAATGCTTTTTTGTTTGTTTTGCGTGTTATTAAAAGTCATTTAGATTTACGCACAGCATATAAAATCCATCACCCAAAAATATGTTCCGGGAAAATGTAATAAAGAGCAAAGTTATGGTCTATCATGTGATACGAATCATTGTTTTGTGAAACTTGTACTGTTAAAAATGTACAATTTATATATTATATAATATTATATATTCACTTAATAAGACATTACGCAAACTCTAAAAAAAATAAGTACCCAAGACTTAAACCAATTCTTCTATTTTATATTTAACTTTTATTAGTAAAAATCAAAACACAATGTTGTCGAATCAAAAATATCTCGTTATAAACTCATAACATTTATAAACTTATAGCTTTCTCTGTATTTAGCAAAAGCACTGTTATTTAAAAAGAGAAGTTATATAAAAGCAAAACAATTCCTTAATTGCAAAAACAAATATTTATCAAATATAAAGCAAATGGCTGAAATTTCTTGAAAGCACATCGAGTATATGAAATATGCGGCTAAACGCCTGTAGGTAGTAGGTATGGATAAAACGTTAATACCTAATTTCAAGAATAAGCCCTTATACCATTCTTATACAGATCCTATTGCTGAAGTCTCTTACATTGTTGAGGTAAATAGCAATTTAGATTCTAAGAACTGCTTTCCATTCTCGCGATGTTATTGCTATCATCTCTATAGAGACCAGCCTATCTTGGTCTGAATGGTTGGTCTCAATAAATGTCCTAATCGCGCCGAAATTGAGCATTAAGGACGTGGGTCCATTCGGGTTGTCTTGAAACGGGCAGGTTTCTATTTCTAAAATTGCTACGGAAAATTCGTTTACGCATGCCAACCGCACTGCCGAAATGAAAGTATTTACTATCTCTGGTGAGATAGCCTGCGGTCCTTTGTATAGGTGTAATTATATATAGTAGATATTATAGGTACAATAACTTTTTTATTATTATTAGTTTCGTTGGTCTTATAGGTAGGCATTCTCATGTATTTATCATTTTGATCGGAACGATTTCGATAAAATTGAAAGTTAGCTTCAGAGTTCGATAATAGGCGGTCGTGTTAAAGGCGACTGCAATCGCAGGTAAATAATATATAGTAATATCTCAATAAATATATAGTAACATATACAATACTAGCCTCTCCCCGCGGTTTCGTCCGCGGAGTTCCCGTTCCCGGGGTAATACCAGGATTAAAAGTATACTATGTTTTAATCTAGGGTATCATCTATCTACTTAAAACATTTGATCTAAATCGGTCCAGCCGTTTTGCTATGAAAGAAAGACGGACACACTTTCCCATTTATAATATTAGTATGGATAATTTCAAAAAGCAAAGCCAAAACATAACATAATATGTTCAGAAATATTAAATTAAGGTACAAGTAGCAAACATTACTGGTTTAATTTTATTTACCTGAGAATCGCAGTAAATTTCAATTTAAAATCTCATTATAAATAGCAAAGTAAATTAAAAACGTAATAGTCGACATTTTTGCAGCGACGCTCACCTGTTCTGTCTGTTTTAATTTCTTTATTGGAGTTTATAACGTTTTTCAACTTATTATAATAAATATAATTATTACTTTTATTCGCTTAATTAGTGCTTATAAATATAAAGTCAGATTAGTTGAGCTTAAAACATAATTCAAAATATATTAATTCTCATGTTGCTATTAATTAAATAAAAATTAAGCTCTTGTGCTTTGATCTACACCACTACATAGATCTATGAATATTAGTATCATCCAATCCTCATATTGTTTAATCATTAGTGTATGGCTTTTCTAATGAGTAAGGAAACCTCTGCAAAACGTAAAGAGCGTATTTATCGCTTTAGCTACGCAGTTGGCCGTCCCTCGATTTAGTCACGACGCTTCAAATTAGACTTTACAATTACCACTTTTACAGCAAGACATTGAAAGAAATATGACAAATTTCCTTCACGCTACCAAATATCAGTCATACGAGAACAATGAATTTTTGTCGATGCCCAATTTTCATATAACAAAATAATGATTTTATGATCAGTAAAGTCATAGCATATTTATTAGTACAGCTCGGTGTTGGTCTATCATCCACTGACGTAACCCCATCGCATAGCCGAACAATACACCGATATATCTTGCTTTTCTAATCCAATAATTAATCTCAATAAAAGAAATATGAATAACCATTAGACTATACGCCAGAAGAATTCTCACGAAGCTTAGCTATTTCAGTAGCGACCACGTGACCCATCAAATCCTAGCGCCGACGGTGCTTGACCCACTGCTGCGAACTCATTCCATACCTAATACTCGTGTCTGTTCAACCGTTTGTAGTGGGCCTTTTATAAAATACAATATTACTTGACCAACTAACTCGTAAATCATTCGTATTTTCATTCAGGTTCTCCATTTTCTAAACATGTCTTATACCATTTTTAAGCCGTCTATTCATAAAGTTAAGATCTTCTAAGAATCGGGTTAGAAGGTCAATAAGATGTTTTTATTTACAAACACTAAATGTACCATAGCTCAATGTAAATAATCGCATTGTCATACTTTTATGACAAAGAAATTTAAGTACGTCTGACACGTGCTCACAAAAGCTGCCCATTTGCGTCAAGCGTCCAATTAAGGTGCCAAAAGCAACAAAAGTGCAAGTGTAATGAAAGTGAGACGTCACTGTGTCATTGTCACAATTTGAATGATTCAGAAGTCGCGCCGAAACAATGCATTGCATTGTATTTAAGTAAACAACCTGGACATTGTCCTACATTGTAACCATCGTATGTTAACGCTGTTTGTACGGAATTCTTTAAGCAATTATAAAGAGTACCTACTAGTTGTAAGTACTAAACGACAATAGCGAAATAAAACATAGAAAGCGAAAAACATTTCCTATACAATTTACTAAGGTATTAATTTATAAAGAAACAGTATTAGAAGAGTATACTTTTAAATTCGGATTCTTAATACTCTTCGTTCCTTTCTAGTAACGTTTCAATGGGCGTTGATGCGCTGTGATCAAACAGTCAACAATTTGGAACACCCACGTGTATCTAGTATACGATATATTTAAAGATAATTTCGTATGAACTGGAGATGAAAGGTCAATGCCTTCTCGGTGTATCGAGACCCGATTTATCGTTACCTTTTAGTTGTGAATTATATGAATTCCGATAATAAATTCTCGTGAGTGAGAGGCGGTAATGCAAGTAGATTGAATAGTTGATTGATTAACCCAGACACATCATAAGTTATTGCTGATTTGTTTAAGGAAGCGAAACATAATTATGTTGTTCTCATTATAGAAATAGTTTTATATGATTTTAAAGAAAGTTTTAGACCTTTATAAAGTTGGGTAATAATTGTAAAACCATGACTATGACATTTCGTCAAGGATATTGTGGTGTTTAGTGCGGTAAGTAGGAGTACCGTCTATGTTTCAACCTTCTTATTTTCCTCCCATTAATTGGTGGTTCCTCTTTTTTCAGGATTGTAGTTTTACGACAATTACAAGCTGGAAATAATAGAACATCGAACGCCTCTAAAATCAATAGCCAGCCATCACTATACAAAATACCTACATATATATAAAATTACTGACTTCAATATCAAAATATCAATTACATTTTAAAGTGTAAATCAATAAGCGACGTTTTGCTAAAACACGATTATATTTATTTGTCATCGTAAAATGTTCTCGCGAAATACAGTGCGCCTGACAGTTGACTTCAAATATGACGTGACGTCTCAAATAGGCAAGTAACGAGACACCTGAGTGATTCTATCTGGAGAAAAATTCGTGTAACAGCGCGTGGGATGGCGAAAATGCTTTTCTTACGGTGATATTATATTATAAGCGAAAAATTTTGAGGACGCAAAAAAGTCCTTATTAGGACGACACCTTTGGGTGATTGGTTGCCGGTCTTATTGGTCTTATTGTTGGTTTTATTATTTATTTCTCTTCTATCCTTTTGTTTTTACTTGTAGTGTAAAATGAGAGGAAACTATGTATTTGTGCTGCCGATTCCGTGCGGAACACTTTGTTCGGTTAATTTGTAAGTAAGTGTAGAACATATTTGTTAAATATAATATTTAATGGATCTGTAATTATTTATTTTTACTTGTCAATTCGGGTTACTTAAATATGATTAACAAAATTTAGAATATCATTTTATAACCTAATGACGTAAATTTTTCATAGTTCTATGTTTAATCTGAGTTAAATTTATATTGGAATTTAATTTTCAACTGGAATTACCAATATGCTAAAATATAAACGTTTACTCCCAAAGTTATTGGTTCTAGTTTTATATAAAAATAAAAGCGTTATTTTTAAAACAATTTTCAGTTAATAAAAAGACTAGACCTTCAGATGATCCGCGAATGTACTCCAAGTCTTAACAAAAATGCTTTTAAAATATTAATTTTAAATTCTCATATTAAAGTGGCGCTTTTTAGCAAACTAGGTTGGTTGCCGAATTAAACGTAAGTGGTTGATATTTTGTTTTGAAAAATAAAAGTACTTTCCATTTTCAAGTTCCTTGTGTAAATTGTGGAATTAAAAATATAAATTGATCTTATACATGTAACGTTCGCTATTAAAACTAACGAAGTATAAAAGTATCAAAACTATCTTTCGTTTGCAAAAACAGCCTCGTAATAACCATTCAAAAGAAGTTCTACGTATTTCGATTACACTTTTTAACATAATATAACATTACAAATTTTAAAAAACATTTTGCCTTTTTATTGTTGTCCTGGTATCCTGCATTTTATTTCGCATTTTTTTGTTGTAAATAATAGCTTATGTTATTAATATAGTTATAATTATAATTAATATTGCTGTAAAATGTTATCTACATTTTTCGGAAAACGTGAAATATTGAATAAATGCTTTCCAAAATATAATAATAAATGAATTGTACAATATAATTGTATGAAACAATTGCTCTTAGTCTTTATTTGTTTTAAAATTCCATTCGTGTTCTCTGTTTACAATAACAATATTATTAAACACCATTGTCGTTATAAACCTGGTAACAGTCATTCGCTAAGAACAGTTATCGTTGATTAAATTATAAAATGGGAGAATAAATTTCACCAATGGTTTTTCGCTCGAAGGAAACACCATCTAATTAAGCGTAATAGGTCGCATTAGCCATACTTTCGTGAAAAAAAGGGAAAATGTAATGTTATCGCATCTAATCGGCGCTACAATAAATCGCTACGAACACTTACTGAACACAATGGCTTTACTCCGCCATTCACAGCCAGTAACTATAGTACTGAAGTGATCTTTTGGCATTTGACATTTATTAAGCGAACTTTTTTTTAGCCGAGAAACCTTCTTAGTGAGATTGGTAAAGAAACATTGGTATGGACTTCTACCTGTTTTCGGACTCATCGTAGCTGCTTTAGGGCTCCGGGCTTCTTGGCAGACTCAGGACTTTTCGTAAGACATAATTTAGACTTACTAGTGGCGTAATAGTGGCGTACACTATTCACAAGAAATAGTACATTCATTCGTTTTTAAGGATTTGGATATATTTAAGTATTAGATGTCTTTCACTATTATTTAAAAAGAGAAAACTATTGTTATCGTAGCGTTCATACGTCACAATAAATCTCTCCGAAGACTAACTGAGGATAAACTGTCATTCACAGCTAGTTACTATAGAATGGTAAGAATCTTTACACTCTTGGCTGACGTTGACTGAAAGCCGTAGTTTTTCACTACTTAATGGAATTTACTTAAGAATATTTTTATGTGAATAAAGGAATGTTCATAGCTTTTTTGTGTATAATTTAGTTGAATGCGCTATTTTATCGTAGCACTTAATCACAATAAGAGGTAACGCCATTCAAACATTATCATCGTAGTTAAATTAGATGTTTTTGGCTCGCCTAAAGAATTGAGGAAGGCCATTATATATTAAGGCTTTCTTAATTCACATTAATTTAAAGAACGATCGTTGTCAATATTTTTTTGGTTTATGAAAATTTGTATGTATTGTAGAGTGTAACTATTCTTTGCTATATTTTTGATACCAGCTAAAAATTATTATCCTAGATATTTCCTTAATGTGTTATTTTGAAACAACACTGATTGCAACTATTTATATTGTACAACTTTGTTCGTGCGCCAACTGACCTCAGTCGCACTTTCCTTTTCCTTATTTCCCGCTTTTCTCGCGTGTCAACTGTCATTGAACGACATTACAATAAATACATCTGGCAACATAATGAGCTAGAGTCATGCGCCATTTTTAATAATTGTGATCGTGGTACTTGAAATGTGCGTGCAAAAATGTTCCATGGCTTTGAAAAGGATTTTAATATGAATTACTTAGAAGCTTAATCACGATTCACGATGATTAAAAATTTGATAGAACTTTTACTAATATATATAAAACTTGAAAATCTAAACAATTTCCAGGTTTCTGTATTTTCAGTCTTATAATCATAAAGAACTTAAAAAAGGTATTTTATAAAACACAAATTAAGCTGAATTATATAACATAGTCCAATACCGGAAAAGTGCAAAAGTATCTTAGACAGTAAAATTTATACTTAATTTGATTATTGAAACCCGGTTTTTTCTATAACTTAGCTCAGATTTTGAAGCTGTTACTCTTATTACATTATATAGTAGAACGCCGATTATCCGAAAGCTAATAAACCGAATCGCCAATTATCCGAATCGGTCATCGGTTTTTTTTCCGTATTCAGTTACCTCTATTATCGTTATGAATTTTTGCACTTTGTATTATTGATAAGATCTGATGGGGTTGCAACTTTATCTGGTCGAGATGTTTAATCGAGCGTTATTGTAGAACTGTGTTTGTTAAACATTATAAAGTTTATTCGATGTGTGATCAGTCTAGTGTTCCAGTCTATGTCCCAATTAATTCGCATAATCGGCGTTTTATTGTAACTGTTTTTATCAAGAAGCCAAATTACATACTTTCGAATGAAACCACTAGGCGTATGTTACAACACAAAGGCTTTAGAATCTGCAATGTCTGTTAATTATAATAATGATATAGGTACATAGGTCATAAACTGTAACTTATGACGTTATAATAGTCACATCAGCTGGGCGCGGTACGCATGACCTGCCCCGCTAGGTCAAGTCACCGAGTCACTAAAATATAAAAATTCTACGTTTCTTAGAAATATTTTTGAACTCGAAAAGTGGAATGATTAAAGACTAATGTATGTTAGTTGATTATTTTTAATAATTAGTTAATGTTATCGTGTTGTAGTTACATTTACGAGTATTATTATACTGGTTAAAATGGTTTATAAATTTATAATAGAAACTTTAAAGCTCAAAGACATTCATTTTGAATTTTATGTAGCCTAGTATATTATGTATAAGAAGTATTAGGATAGATAATTAGATATAATATTGATAACTATAATTAGAGAACATTATAGAGGTTGAACATATAGTCTATAAAGCGTAGGCAATAATATAATAAATCCTATTAAAATACTTTATAATATAAAATAATAAAATTACTTTCTTCGTTGAACAAGGAAAATGTATATATAAATATGAGGTAGGTATGACCAAGTCGGCTTTTCTTAATTAAAGATAATGAAGATCGCTAACGTTGATTTTAGCCAGAGTGTTCTGTTATCTTCGCCTTTAGTTACTTTGGAACATTACCTGAAAAGAAAAAGAAATATTGTTTAGAATTTTATCAAATTTATACATTTACGTAGTAAATTGTTATCTCTAAGTCTTAAGATATATAAATCTCGTGTCACAATGTTTGTCCTCAATGGACTCCTAAACCACTTAACTGATTATAATAAAATTTGCACACCATCGGCAGTTTGATCCAACTTAAAAGATAGGATAGCTTACATCCCGGTATTGCCCCGGGAACGGGAATGACGCGGGTAAAACTGCGGGACACAGCTAGTTAACTATAAATAACATTATATAACTTATTAATAAATGTGTTATTTTAAGGAAGAACAGTCACAGTATTGTTATTATTTCTTATGGTAGTCACGATGCCTGTTGACTTAATCTATGGGTATCCTTTGAGGTAATCCTCAAACCCATAGACCTCAGGAAAAGACCATGGGTAATCTCGGACTTGTAACGACCAAAACCACACTGTATTCCTTCTTACAGCAGCAGGCAAGGGTCACGGGCACCTTCGCAGACTCTTCAGCGACTAGCTTTGCTCTCGATTTTACCCGCATTTAACCTAAGACACTTTTTTAGTATTTTAATAGTTATTTTTCTAATTAGTACGAATCAAATTTCAACTAAGATTCTCGTTCTTTTTAAGTCTAAAAGAACAGCTGCAGATTTCTTGTATATCTGTACTTGCATATATTATAAGTAACCCAGTTGAATAGACATAATATGTTTTTTGTAATATTTACTTCAACTTTTATAGAACCACCTAATTGAAACGTAGTATTCAATTCTGTTTTCATACATAGCACCCACATTTCCCAGGAAAGAAGCAACAATTTTTCCCTTCCCGCGTGTTGAGTGTTAATATTTGAACCGTAGGTACACTGAGGGCTTTCGCCCTAAATAGCGGCTAACTAGACGCTAGGTGTGACCAGACAGCCATTAGACTTAATGCGCCGAGCCTTGCTTCTAACTAATCATATACGGTACTTATCAACTCTAACGTAGGCTTTTGAGCTACATTTTTCTACTTTAAATGTATCCTACATTAATTAGAGTTTTTATTTGGTAAAAGACTTACAAATTCTGTATAATATTAAAGGATTAATGATTTATGAAAGTATCAAACTTTGATAAACGGTTTTTTTATCTCAGTTAAGACTAATACCGTTTTTAACATTGTTTTTGCTGTTGTTTGTTGTTCAGTAAAGTGTTTTTTATTTATATTTTTATTGAAACTTTCACTCTGCCCTATCCTATTTATTCTATTGACTGACTGACTTAAGGTGTGACCCGACAGCTTAATTTACAGCGGCTAGCCTTCCAACTAATCATATTAGCTTCAATCTAAATAAAGTTTATTGTTTGTAGTAAAAGGAAACAGTCGTAAGTACTTTTTTTGCAGATGTAAAAAAATTATCTTTAAAATTTATTTCCTCTTATTGTGCATTTGGAATTTGCGATCATAATTACTATATCTGTTAAAAAAGAACGTACTGACAAATGATGTTGATGCATTAATGCAATAAGAAATAAGAATTTATTATAGTTCTTACCTAAATATAAGAAAGATTTTACTTAATATGCCAAAAAATGAAATATTTTACTAACAAAAAAAAGATAAATTATTTCTTAAAGTTCTTCAACAAGCACGAGGTCTAAATGAATTCATGAAACCTATTTCCGTACGAAGTGGAGGAGATAAGGCCTCCTCACTCAAAGCCTTTGTAAACATTCCAACGATCCGTGTTTCGTACCGGAGCGTACAATAGTCCGGTATTCTTGGACGCGAGTCAAAAGCTCACAAAAAAACATTATTTATGGGCAATTCTCCAAGTTATCTCATAGCATATTGTACCAACCGGGGTCCTAACAGGCTTACAAAACTCGAATTTCTTTGTTAGTAAAATAAGCTATCGCGCGTAAGCAGAGTCGATACTGTTATGAGATCCCCGAAGGCGAGTTAACGTCCTGCCTTTTGTGGACAAATTTCCAATTTTCGCTTTTATGAAACAAGATGTGAAAGGCGCGATAAAAGTTTGTTCCTTTAAAAAAACAAGTCTTTAGTCTATTGTAATAATTCAAAACTTTAAACCTTAATCTTATGTGTTATATGAATCAATTACCTTTACCTATGCATCATATATTCCTTACTGTAACCGATGACGTAAGAAGGTAAATTTCAAAATAAATAAAAAAGTTCAATCAAGATTATTAACAATAAATATTCTGTTTTTCTGTTTTCATTACTACATCTACCAATTTATCAAAACACTCTCCATATAAAATATTTACAAACGCCACAGGTACCTGGATCTAACTTAAACTAAATCACAAATCCCAAACCAATGTACTGAGATTTTAATTGCATTCCACGAAACCTTTTTTACCCTAATCCACACTACGAACTAATTACACAACCCTGGGACGGCTTCTCGAAAATTTATGAGACAGAAATATTATTAAACCAAATTGAGTCTTATGGAGAAAACGTTTTAAATTTCTATGGTGTTTTGTAAACGGAGATTTCTTGTTTTCTGTATATGTTGATTTCACTTTTCCATATTAATAGGTCTTCATGTTATTAGACTATTTCCTACTTCTAATAGTCACTGGGTAACATTCCCAACAATCAATGAAGCATTACAGATCTAGAAATTCAAGTCAGCTTTTAGTCTGACGTAAAAATAATATCTTTTTTTTTTATGATATGAAGAGGGGAGACGATCTGGACGCACTCCTGGTGGTAAGAGTAACGCCAGCCCATAGCCAATGCAGTGCTACCCAGAACTTTGCTATAAAGCCCAACTCCGGGCAGGGTGCACTACACCGACGCTCCCCACTTTGAGTCATCAGATGTTAAGACTCACTAGCCCAGTAATTTCGCTGGCTACAGTGCCCTTCAGACCGGAGC
>DWAJ01000972.1:0-26075 GCA_018238005.1 Eurema mandarina
ACGGTTGTCCTGTAAGGCTAGAAATTTGTATACTTATGATTTAAAGCATGCTAAAGGCAATAGCCATGACCTGGCAGGCGCCAACCCTGCACGTCATCAGCCAATTTATTTTTCAAACTGTCAAAAAATATTAATTTTTAAACTTGTCTTTAGCATGCTTTAAATCATAAGTATACAAATTTCTAGCCTTACAGGACAACCGTTACTCCCAGGGTTCAGTAGCTCTCTAGCTATCATAATATCGTAAAAATTTTTGGGGGACTTTTTTACTTTTGTGTCACACTATAATCCCGATTCCGTTTCTTTTGATATTAATCTATTAATGCTATTAAAACACAAATAAAATGGCTTACAGTTACATCTCATTTTTTTTTTTTAAATCGTTCAGTGTTACCCATTATAACCTGACAAATTTTACCTCGTTATTATACGTTTAGCTTTTTATAAGAGGCTACATTATTTAACATAGCCTTTATTCACCGGCGGAGCCTACGGCTGCGCAAGAGTCGAGTTTCAAGCGGATGGAGGAAGTGGGGCCGGACGCACGCCATCTTAGCTGCCGTTTTTGTATATAAAAACTATTGTAGGCTGTTTAATGCTTAGCTTTATTAGTTGGCAGGTGGCTTTTAGTGCATATTGAAATTTAGTTGAGATTCAATTTTTGGATTGTCGAATTAAATATTATTAACAAAGATTTTAAGATATTAGAGACTAAATTTTGGATTTTCGGATTAAAATCAATTTAATAATTTCAAAAAAGAAATAATAAGTATATTGAGATTGTAGGTTTAAATAAATTAATGGTATATTAAGACAATATGAAGTGAAAAACGTACCCTTGTGATATGTCACTTACCTATACGAGAACAATTCTAATTAAACAAATAAGTTAAATTTCAAATTATTCGTGGGAACAAATGAAAAATCAACTTATAATATCAAGGTATAATAAGTAGATAGTAAGAATAATGCAATAAAATAGACTGTTTACGTACCGTTAAATAATTTTTACCTTAAAAGTAATTACGTACAATTCAAAGAAAAGGTTTAATCGAACAAGTTAGTCTCAATGTAATAAATTCCATCGGCACTTAAGCTGAATTTATTATCTCTAAGATTTTCCCGAGAGAAATAAATTATTTTGGTCCATTGCTTCTAACGTGTATTATTACTTCTACAGTATTTTCACCTCAAGGACTTCTATCCCAGAAGGGCATAATGCTTTAAAGGTATTTTTGATGACATTTGACACAAGCTATTCGAGACTGACAAAGAAATCACCAGGTAGAAATTCCTTTGTGTCTTGCGCAAGCAAAGCTGCATTTCGCGATGTTAAAATACAATAAGAGATAAATCGTTCTATAATTTTAAAGGCAGCTGTTTGCGGGCAGTTGGGATTTTATTCAGTGGTGCTTCATGGCTTCTATAAAAGGTCGATGCACTTCTGTGTGAAATGCAAGTAAGCCCATTGTGATGTATGCAAATTTTTAAACAAGTAAAAATACGTGATATTCTTATTCAAGGCAAATAAAATTGAAATTTTAAACGCAAATCTCTTATTGTTATATTCTATTAAAGAAATACTTTTAATATAACGAATCGAAAACGAAAAAAGTAATTTAATATTTAATGAAATCTAATCTAACGCTTTTTTAATTACAAAAAATTGTATTATTTATTGCTTTAAAAGACAAATCCTAATTAACTCGGTTCTATAATAAACGAAAATTATTGCTCAAAAAGAAGCTGTAATGTGAGGGGAGGTTGGCATCGAGTTCGAGCCACCCCTCCCTCCCTCTCCTCCGGCCCCCTCCTCCCCCTCTGACTCATTCAACATTTTCAATTACTATGGTTTTCAAACTCATTTATTAGGTAGTAAATGTCAGATACATATTATGATTCGAAGTGACAGTGCTATTTGTGAAATATTGCTTTGTCTTTCTCGAAAGTTCTTTAGTCGTAATGTAAATTCTGAAGTATAGTCATTTAAATAGCTTATTAAATATACTTCAATCTATGATTTCAGTATTCTATACTATATTTCTTATATTGCAATTCGAAAACTTTAAAGTTGAAACGGTACCTAAAATTTAATATAACGTGTTCACGACTAACTGTGTTGGAAAATCAATAGAACTATCTAGATCTATTTGGATTTAAATTTAGAAGCCTTTTAAGAAATTTAACTGAATGTTGAACTGGCCGTTTTTTTTTATTAAGAATCTGTCAACCTTTCACCCATAATAGCAAATAAAACTTACGACTAACTACCTTTACCTTATTGGTGAACAGCAACTGCATGATGTTTCTGAAATTTAACTTACCTGAAACAAACAATGACTAAGGTCAAATTTGGGAAATACGCTCGGCTTAAGCTTTGACTCATTGTGACATTTTAAATGATAAAGGAATTGGTATAAAATACTATAGCTACACTAATGATCCGCTCCGGAATCCCAGGCATAGCTTTTTCTATTTAAGTATTTATTACAAATAATAAAAATTCCAAATAACAACTATGTATATGTTAATAGCTGCCTTATAATTTATGAGTGATTTCTACATCTACATCCGACAAACGTCAGAAAATCACATTGTTTTATGCTATGAATCATTAAAGAATAATATTACTTTTTAAATTGAAAAATATTTTATCAATGGATAAAGCTTACTTAGATTAGTCAGTAGTAAATGTAACTTAAAACTGCTTATTAAGGAATAAGCTGTGGGATTCAGCTTATACATTTTACTTAAAACAAAACAATGTTACCATACGTATAAAATTGTTCAGATATTTTTTTAAACATTAATCTTTCTTAAACGTTTCAAAAACTCAGACTTAAGAATTAAGATCTTGTACATAATACTATTACGTCATAGTGAAAATCTTACAAACCGTTACGATATACATCTGATAAATTGAAACATTAATGGAACAGCTGATCGGACATGTGTGCCCGACAGATGCAGCACGTGCTGCCTTTTATAATCTGTATTTTTTCTTAAATTTCGATACAGACTATAGAACGCTGTTCCTTCTATTGTCTATTTTTTTGATTAAAAGCGTAATCTTAAATCGTTCTTTATTCTTGAAAATATAAAGTACGATGAAGTTTATATTGGCAAGTCTTTTGACGTCTCTCAATTCGCAAAAAATCTCCTTTATATAAATATACATACATTCTTTTTTCCAAACTTTTGATTTTATAAGTAATATAAAATCAAAAAAAGTTGTTTAGTTAAACATTTTCAAAACGCGATGTCTTTCATTTATAGCATTTTAATAAAGAGTTTTTTTATATTTTTATTCTATTCTAAATATTCAATAGACATTTGATACTATCCTTTATGGGTACTATTAAATTATTTTAGGTTGTATTGCAGACTAAATCGTAGAGTGAACTTTAAATATCACGGTCTATGAACTATGAAATAACATTTTCTACAAGTATGTATCTACATTGGCCTACTTGTGAAAATTTTAAAAATTAACAAATTTACAACAGTTGAATTTATGTCATTGGGTGAAAGTTAAATCATATTTAAACTATAATTTCGTATTAAAATAATCGGAAAGTGAATATATTTTAAAATTTGTTCCGAATTCTAACGACCCATAGAATATTCTACCTGGAATCACCATAAAAAACAGGTCAACGAACTCAATGCAACAGCTGCTCTTAAACAAAATGGCCGACTTTATGTCAAAAAATTAATAAATGCAAGCCTGTTTTCAAATGATGGATTGAACACACCGATTCACTTCGACTTTCATTCAATATGCATAGTATTCTTAATGTGATTTTTTAAATTATAATAAGTAGCTTATTATTCAAACCAACTTGAGTTTAAATTTTTTTATCGTGGTAACTTTCTATAAAAAATTATTAGGTAATTTAATAGGTAGTCTAATTTATTATATTATAGGTTATAACCTACTTGTAAAACAAATTAGATATAAATGTAGTTTCTAAAATTTAAATTTGATTAAACGACAGACTAAATAGGCGTCACCAATTTATAAAAAAGCCGGGCTAGACAGACGCCATATGCATGTCAAATTAAAACGTCACAGTCATTTTAATTGCAACTGTTCGTATTCCGATGTGAAAGTCTGCTAAATATTATCTGTCATTTTAACATCATTGTTATTTATAGCCGTGGTGACGGTTCACTGGCTTCTCGGTAAGCGGTCTTTTTGCAGAATATAGGTTTATGGAAAATGACAGTGTAATTAATTAACGTGGAATAAAAGTTGACATGATTATACAGAACGCGGCGAAGCACAATATTAATGATTATACGTGTACCGTTTTTGCTATTGAATTATTTTTAGGATACGATAGGAATAAAGCTCCGATTTCCTATTCCGATAATGCGTCGAAGTTGGTAAGTTTTTTAATCTGTACTTTAACTCATATTTCAAAGTCTGTCGGCAGTTCTCATGGATGAAAAAAGTAAAGTGACATAAATCAAATAAAGGTGTCTCGTATAGCGTTACAATGTTTGAACGGAAGTTAGGCTCCGGAGTTAAATCATAAATTTAATGTTCCCGTACGTCTCCTATTACGCAGTTATGGGGTTATTGTAATTATTGCTTTTGATTCATAATTGTTACGTTTCATTGAGTGAATATATCTGAAGTAGCACATCCTGTGATGGGAAATTATCACTTTATTATACGCTTTTTAATAGGATGCAAGACAACGATACAAGCATTTAAATTTCGTTTTATTTTTAAATGTTGTAGTATTTGATATGAGTATATGATTATTTTCTATTGAAATTTAAAGCACGTAAATAAATGTATGGATTAGAAGAAAAAGTTTTAAGTAAAATACTAGTTTAATAATGCTCGTTAAATAATGAATATCCACGAGAATGAACCCACAATTCATTTTAACATTATTATCAAACAAGAAAGAACTCGGTAGATAATGTTTCCTTTCCATAAAGGATCAAAGCAACAGCATTAAATTGCAACTGTTGATCAACAGCGCTCTTTCATTAAGTAATTAGAACTCTGTATCATACATCATTAAAGCATTTTATTTACTTCAATTGCACCCCTTTTCCCCCTTACCCTACATCGGTGCATAAAAACTGCAATTACCTATCAGTTGGGTCACACAATAACCAACTTGATAGACCCTTTCCAGCGTAACGAGAGCTCTCACCCTCCCCGCCCGTTTAGTGGGTTAGGCGATAAGGGGGGATAAGTGAGAAGACGCACGGGTCAGGCGATAGTGGTTAACGCTGAAAGGGTAGCAAGGTATGAAGCTGGGAGGTCGTCAGCCTTCCTTTGATTGTTCGATGAGTGGTGCCAATGAGTCACTCGTGAACGTAAATAAACGGGAAAATATTGTAAAGATACAGTCAACGGCACGTTAGTAAAATTTCACTTAATTTCAAGTGCTCTGTAGTGTTTTCGCGCTTCGCGTACTCATAATCGCGTTTAAATGTGACCGCCTTTGTTTCAAATGCGCATTTTGTTTTGAAATACATTTTAAAATTGTTTTTCATTTGACACTGCGTTGTTTATTCGACGGTTCGAATATTCAACGCTGTTTAAATATATTTCCGAGTCGGAAATATTTCGTATTAATATAAGAACCGAATAAGTTTATAATTGATAATATAGCTAGCTTCTAATATCGGACAAAACAATCATTTCAAACTCCGTAATAGCTTCGCTAAGACGTACCGTTAATAAGCCTTCATACAAGAAAGCAATTGATGATCTCGTACAGTTTATGTAACTGAAAGAATAGGCATCTCATTCACATTGAAACGTATCTTACATACGAATCAAAGCTTCTACATACCATTGTCATGATCCCTAAGGCGTAACAAGCCTCCCTTGATTTCTTTACAGTGTTCTTAGAGTACCTACCCATATGTAGGTACAGATAACTAGCACATATGTGTATTTACATAGGTTTAAGTAGGCAGTGCGTTCAGTAGGTTATGAGATTTCCCCTCAGGTACGCATATAGCCTGTATATTATATCTTAGATGTTTTCATTTAGCTGCGTAGAGGAAATGCTAGGGATGTTTACGTATTTTCTGACGTTTTTTCTAGTTAAGGTAAAATAAAATATGATTATTATAGTTTTTATTTTTATATTTGGCATTGGGATATGTGTTACAACAATTGTTTTTTTAGTAGAAAGTGACAATTACTATTGTTAATAGTTTTTTATCACTGAAACATTCTTATTAAAATGTATATATTTTCTTCAATTCAAAGTAAGTAGTAAAATTGACACTGTTTTACTGTCACTGTTTAATATAAAGAAAATATTGAACAAATTCTATTAAAGAGTTAATTATTAGTTGAATTTTCATTGGTTTTGTATTATAGAGCTTTTTTAGTGGTAGTAAATATAGGTAAATTACCAGTGGTAAATGTTTTGTAATACCATGACGATTTGAAAGTAGTACCACTTGCATGTAGCCTATTTGAATAAAGATACTTTTGACTAAGTATTATTGTGCTTATTTTAGTATAATTCACGTCACTTACAATTCACGTCTAACGTCAAAGTTTAAAAATCGAATAATTCAAAATAGTATTGCCATATTCAAAAAACGATGTTCCACAAAGATAAGGCAGGTCCACACTATTTCAAGCCCCAGGTCAGCTGCAGATCTCATTTGTAGGTTACGCGTTCACCGCGCCCCACAGGGCGGAGCGAGCACACACTCTATGTACAACTCTTTGAGAAAAATAACTGACGCTCCTTGGCGGGAATGATTATACGGCTTTGAGTGATTGGCGGTCTTATGTATTTTCAACGCAAATAAACGTTTTAATACGATTTACAGATGACGCAATAGTTTTTTTTTTATCACTTAAAATAATACTATTTTATCCATAAATTGACGTAAAGATAAACAATTTTAAATAGAATTTGTATAGTCAATCTAATAACGAGATGCCTCTTACAATTAAATCATTTGAAAGAATGTGAAAGGGTCGAAAAAAAACTCATAGCACATTTAAAATAATATTGAATTTCTCACGCAAAAACAGGGAAAAATCAGTACATAAAGCCTAGGTATGGTACAGAATTAGATTCTTGTGACGTAGGGGAGTGTTCACGCTGCATGCTTCTGACGCGTGCGAGGGAGGTCTCTAATGAACTATGAACGCGTAGTTAAAACTATACCACAGACTATATACCTATCGACTGAGCTTTGCGTGTCGAATGAGGTTAAGGTTCTACGCGTTCCGGTTTTAAAATTAGAACATAATTGAGATACAAATCGATTGATTTTGTTTTATCTATATTCTATTGTTATCGAACTTATCGAATTAGTGGCTAGATGATAACTAAGCTTTACGATGTATTTATAATTAAGGAAAGAAACTTTCAGAAAAATGCAGAAATATACGGTACAAATTTTGTAAACTAAAAGAAATTAAACGTAAACATCAAACAGCAAAGCACGCGTTAGTAAGAAATCCTTTAAGCCGTGCGGCGTTCCGGCCTCCACCCTTTTTAAGAAAAAACATTTTTCAAATATGTGTTAAAAGCACTTCTCATCGGCATTAGAATAGTTGCCGAGGTGCGTACGTATGCGTGGGCACGTGCGATTCCACCAAGCATTACTTGTGAACGTTCCACTTACCACATAATGAGAACCCCATGTTTATCCGAACATATAAATTTAATAAAATAAACGTCTCGCTTAACGCCCTACGTCACAGCGAATCGCAAACGATAAGTGTAACTGGTAGCTAAGAATTTTAAAATTAAAAAAAGAAAGTTTTCTCATTCGAAATTTAAACTACGCCAATGTTGCTTGATAATAAAAATATATTAAAGAGTAATAATTGTAAAAGTAGATTGCGTAAGCAGATTATAATAAAATAATAAAAACGCATCGTATTTTGTTGGATGCATGGTAAGGGTGCATCAACGCACCCCTCACGCATTCACGCATACTAGTGCAATGTAATGTGGAACTAGAGCGCGATTGGTGTGCGCGTATGTGTGAGTGCATGTTGACTGCACACATCCACACAACTTCTAGGCAGTTGAATTAGTTGCGTGCGTTAGGGTCTTGCTAGGAAAAAGTATTGATTTGTACTCCGATGAAGTTGAGCTTTCGCGAGTAAACAACTTAAATACAGAAAAAAAACCTTTTTTTTTGCTGGCAAGTAATAAACGATTTTTGATTACTGCTAGTCTATGGAATAGAAAAAAAATAAATGCGGGTATATGATATTATGCTGAGACCAGTTTAAACCAGCCCAGTGTCGGTTTTTTGTGCGCTATTGAGCGCAGCTTTAATTCTTGTATTTAGGATTTTATTATCCAACGACAAAAGCTCCTTTATGTTTTGATGCATGTTTATACAGCCGCCATCTTGGAGACCCGTTTTTTACACTAGCCATTTTGTGTAATCTTTATTATAAATAGATTATCATTAGTTTTAAGTTTAAAATCTTATTAGGAATTATATAATTTTGAACTATTATAGATAAATATTTAAAAATAATGTAGATTAAGTAATTCCTGATATACAGGTCAAAAGCTTAGTTAAGGCACCAGTCTTCCACAATATGCTACTAAAATGATGAACACCATCGTTTTCTATTGTTTTTAAAATTTTTTCAAACGTTTAATATATATACTCAATTATCAACCCACTATAAGATTATAAATTGCACCAACGATGCAAGGAGGACATGAAAAACTAAAATTACATTTGAATTTAAAAAAATATGTAATAAAAGAACGCAACTGTAAATCTCATCGCATAAAGCAATTATTTTAATTGTAACTCAAGCAACATAATTACGCAACACAAAAACTTAACCGCAAAGGAAGTGACAAACATAAAAAGAGCCTCATAATGATTTATATAAGAGTTCGATGCATCAAGCATCAGCTGATACAGCCATCTGAAACTTTCAATGACATCTGCCTTCTAAAGTTGAATCAGTCTTGGAGCGTGCGGAAAAAAAAAGAAAAAAAAACTAAACTGTTATAATCGTAGGTGGACAGCACGTGCGTCCCTTCAGATTGTCTTTTTTGCAATTTTTTTTATCGTCGATTGCCAGGGTCACGGGTAATGTAAACATAGGGAATTCTGTTGTCGTTTTAAGTTATCTATACCGGGGTTTCTGACAACCTTGTAGGTCAAATAATGATGTATGTCATGCGCAAAAAACCTTTTTTGTGTTTGTGTAAAATTTTAATAAAATAAAAATTAATTGTTAAAATTTTAAAAGAAATGTATTAAGTATATTATCCAAATTATTATGAGTTAGAACTGAAAGAAAATATACGACAACATTAATTTGGAAAACAACAACATTCGAACATAAATAAAAGCATTAACGTAATTGACGTTTGTTTTTCAGGTATAAAACATTCAGAAGAGACATAAAATGTAATAGAAGTACTAAATTGTACTAAATCTAGCTTCTTACAGACGCTATTAACGAACGTAAATCATCTTGTTATTGTTCTAACAATATTATACCCATAAATACTAGAGTAGTTACAATGGACAAAAGCAATTCCAAATATAAAATAAAATTATTAGAGATCGTAATAAATCCTCTTTAATTTGAAATCGTCGCGACATTGTGCCAGCTATTAATTCGGCAAAAATTTCGCCGATTAAAATAAGTGTATGAATAATACAGAAACAAAAAAGCCATTAAAATCCGCGATAAAAGCAATGGAGATTTATCAGAAGTTTCTTGTTAATGTTTATTGTGCGTTGTTTGCGAACACATTTTTGATATTTTGGCAAAGGTAGATTCATTTTGTTTGTTGCGATTGAATAATTTATTTGTATAAATGGAAAATCATTGTGTAACGGTAAATATACAAACTCAAATATTTATTATTTTAATTGCAAAAGAAGAGGTCAAATGTACAATGTACATCGTATCACAAGCACATTGTTCCTTAAAATTAATTTTCGAGTTTAAAGTTTGATTGTTTTTAATATATTATAACTAGATTGTGAATTCAAATTTTTGTATGACAATATAAAAAATGCCCTAATTCTTTTTATTCGAAGTGTAGGTGTACGGAATAATGTTTAAGTTTTCCTTTTACTTTGCTAATCATAAGTTTTAATAAAATCACTATTGGTATAGGTTACATTATGCATCATATTTAGTTACATTGTTATTTTCAGAACATTTACTGAACGCCCATAAAATCTGAAATCCAAAAGATCTATAACAGCTGCTATAATGATAAAAAACACCTTTACAATGGATACAATCAGATACGTTAGCTGATAGGCTAGAGCCGGCCTACGATTGGAGGAGCGCGCAGCTGCCCCGCACATTGCGGCGCGTGCGCAACAGATAATGTGCGCGACATATGAAAGGTTTTTCAAAATCGTTCCACGCTAGAAAGTATCTATTATAAGACTACAGATTATCAAACGGGAATGACAGCTGAGATTTTGAAAATCGAACGAATTTACGTTCTGAATTTTGTACGAAATTCGTAACAATATCTTACGAACATTGCGTTCAAAAAGCACTAGTTCATTTAATCATTAAAGATGATTTTTTTTTAACTAAAGATTTAGATATGTTTAATTCGCAACAGCGATCCGGTTGAAATACCCAAATACCTTCGCCAGTTACAGTTACTTTACGGTGGTTGTTTTAAAACTAATTTGCTAAGTTACTTCGCAGCCCCTTAAATTATAATCGTAAATTAAGTCAAGTAGGACTCTTACTTTGGTTCTCGTAAAACTTGTAGACTTCTTGAAGTCCGTTTATGTTGAATCTATTTTATTGGTTAAGCGCTCAATAGATAGAGGATTAAAATTAATTTAAAATTAATAATTAAATAAATAAACTTCTTAGTTCTTTTTCGTGGCAGATATAATCGAATTTAAGGATTACATTTGTGTTTTTAATAGCATAAGTGTTCCGCCATTGCGCATCTCGCATTTATACAAAGCAAATGCTAATAGAAATGTTTCCTACACTAGTGTATTTTGATATTTAAATATAACTAATCGTCATAGAATACCATATAACCACTCAGTTTCCATTTCTATATACGATCTAATAATTGTAACAAAGAACAAACGAACGTAAACAAAACAATTAATCAATAACATACGAATATACTATATATAATATAATATAGACACCATGTTCACGCAAACTTGGGGCCGACACTCTTTACTTAACATTTAGACGGTGATACATAACTTCCGCGGCCATTTTACAATGTCCGCGAAACCGTCGACAAGATGGCCGTTATCTATGCAGACGAATAAATTAATGCAAATGACGCCTCGTAAATAAGTCATACAAGTGTTTGCGTCATTCAACAATCGATTCCTAGTGTTTTTTCAGCGATTTTTCAAGTTCACGTAAAACGTGAATTGATAAGAATAGGATTCGTGTCAATGGTATTCAAATTTGGTATTCAAGTTCAAACGTGCCTTGAGTGATAGTGAAACGTATGTGTTTTTTATTCAGCATTTACTTTATTGATAGTTTTTGTTTATTTATTTTTATTTAAAAAATGGTTAGAAAATTTCTTCTAGATTTTGTGTCTCTAAATGAATGAAATGATCACAAGCACACTGTTCCTTCCTAAAATCGATTTTCATAGTTTAAAGTTTGATTGTTTTTAATATATTATAACTAGATTTTGACCCGTGCCCACTTCATTGGGCATAATGTTCATTATCCTTTTCGGTTTTATAGTGTCTATGACACTCCGCAAAATGTGGTTTTCTATTGGTGAAAGATTTTTAAAATCTGTTCAGTAGGTCCCAAAAATTACCCCTTACATTTTAACAAACACACAAATTTTACTATTTTATAATAATAGTACTTATAGATTTTGTAGTCTATACTGTAATTAAAATATTAATTCACGCGCTTTGAAAAAATGAAATTTACCTATGGACGTTTAACTTTTATTTTAAGATTATAGCCTGCCAAATTTAAGTCATATCAATTTAGTTTTTGCGAAAACTGGTAACATTACGGACTCCCATACGAGAGTAACAAATGTTCCTACATACTTATAGTTTACGCCATTTATGACATAAGTAGGTGCTACAAAATTGTAAGGTCTTACCTTCTTTTCCGTCAACTTCTCACACCTCCGCTGCTTGCATATCTGGTGCGACTTGTCGTTGCGGCACGGCGCGCAGTCTCCACAGTTGTCCTTGCGTTGGCAACCGATACATTCCCCGCATCGCTTTCTCTTCTTTTTAGTCTGTGACGGGAAGCACTAGAATTGAGTTAATCTGTTTCAATACGATCGCGTATGTAGTCTGTGAAGTTTTGGGGCATACACTATGTACGTATCTCTAATTTTTATTCAGAAGGTTCTACGATTAAAATTAAAAATCGCTATTATAGGAAATAAGATATTCGTTTGAAAACGATATTTTTATCCAACTATGTTTATTGTTTTTTTAAACCAAGATACCTAGAAGTAATCCAAGTCTCTTGAACAGTTTTTTCCCTACTATTGTAAAGCAAGTTCAAAGCATGTAAATATATAGAACTAAGTTCTATTAATTGTTTTAATTCTGAATAAGTCGGATCATGTAACTCAAATCTATACTAAAGCCGTTCTAAATATAATATTTTCGTATTTGTTATTAGAATGTTTAACACGTAAAATAATACTTTTTATCTACATTTTTAAAATAATTTACTCCTAAATCGCAGGATACAAATTTAAATTTACATTCTAATACTATACAAAATCGCGCAAAAAATTCTAATTATCTTGGTATAGTTTAAAAGCCATAACCACGTCATCTGGGATGCGGCATAATATGCAATTTCATTCATGTCTACCGCTTATCAGATCGGTGATGCCAGCTGACGTTCACCCGGGCCGTTGATAACGTATTTAATGTGTAACGTTTGGAATGTTCGAGAATTGCTTGTTTTACTTTAAAGTCTTTTGTATCAAGAATTAGGCTTAAGGGTATACAATTTTTATTCGTCATTAATAGGTTTTAGTTTGGGTTTTTTGTTTTACTTTCAACGTTGCAATGATTAATTGATTACTAATATTAATGCTTTTCAAACCGATGCTAAATTATTGTTTTATAATACTGTGATGATTCAAAAGTAGTACTATATGTAGCCAAATTGAATAAAGATATATTTCACTGAATTATACTATACTGGTTTGGAATTTATTCCATCTATAAATAAACTATTATTTGCTGTTTTCCGTTTTACTTTGTAATATCACTTCTATGGAAGTCTATCTTTAAACAAACAGGATTCCCAACAGCACAATTTTTTTCTCTCTAATAACTGACCCGATCGGCAGATGTCCCACCTAATAGATCGTCTCAATATTTATTTATAATTAATACTGTACTTCCATACATTAGATGCAGATGTTAGTTTTTATTTAAACTTAATTGTGCTGTTAACTTCTTAATTGTATTGGTAATAGATAATTTTAATTAGCGATCTACAAAAAACGTTAGAAGAACGTCAACGTTTTTTTAATTCGAAAACGTTTTTAGGATGCTTCTTTTTATTAGGAAATATTAGGATTTATTGGTCAATTGTGGTATGATATTTTTTATCTAATACATTACTGTTACTTGAAGGACTAATTTAAGTATAATCCAAATATACAAAGCTATGAATTAAGATATATTGTTAGACGATTTTCGTTTTACCTTAGCTAAGTTATACTGCACATTCTCTTAAAGATCAAGCAATAAATCAGTAAAAATAATTTCGTAGGCTTCCGCTTTCCTTGTTTCGGTCTCTGTTTCTAGGAAACTTTCCGAATGGATTTCCCCTGTTTGAGTCACTCGTATAATGAGTTCCTAACTAAGTCTGGAAAATTATTTTCCAAACAAAAATAGCCTTTGTCGTTACACATTAAGGGATAATGTCGCGTATTTGTGTTTTAGTTTTAATGAAATAGTTGATTTGTTTTTTTTATTGCGAATGTTTATGTTGTTCATCTATTTATGTTCTTTTAAGGGACATTCTTCTATATTTTTATTACTCGCCAAACTAAAACCTAATAGGACATATCTGTATAAATAATGTACTAATAATGATAATGATTCGGCTTACTTTGGATTATTGAACCAAAACACTAAATTACAAGCACCGTTGGATGCCTCATAGCAATTATATAACTAAAAATGATTCACACACACATTTGTGTAATTTTTCCTAAAAGCGATATCATCTGAGCCTGTTTTTTGGTGCTTGAATCGCGTGCAAATAACGATTATTTTCAATTTAATATGAATATCTAAGTAATATTTTTGGTATACCCACTTAGCTCATTCCCTATAGACATGTTTTGCAAATACACTTCCAATTTTATCAGCAATTACAGTACAGTTAGCATGTGAAATATAGTAATTATACACAGAGCAGCTGATTTTTAACACGACAAACAAATATATCTGTTTTACTTACGTCGTGACATAATATTAAATTGCATATATTTTTTCTGTCATACAAGTATGCTTGGACGTGATCAAATGTTAAGCATATGCTTATATGCATTAGAAGATGGTCAGATATAATAAGCAGCATTATGTAAAGTGTTATATAACTCATAACAAAATAATTGTAGACAGCTGCTGGCGAGCAAAGGTGTTCATTATTAGACTAGGAAACGCTGACATTTATTGACTAAAGAATGTTATTCGAGTCTGGACCTTCTCTAGTAGTTAGATTAGTTTTTATCCCGATAAATTCCTCGCCCGCGAGCTTACAGTAATTCTTAAAAATCTCGCTAAAAAATGGCAAAATACGAGAAAGTATGCGCTCGGAATATTATTAAAGAATTTCTAAAGGCAATTTAAAGTTCGCCGTCAGAGTAACATTAGCTTCGCGAAAAAACGATGCCAGTCTACGGGCAATACCGAGACTATAAAATTAAACCGTAGCTCTCACTACTGCCCAAGGCTTCACAAAACGGCCGCCTAATTGCATTCGCCGTTAAATTTAAATGAAACTCATAAAATTTTCTAAGCAGGACACGCGTAAATCGCTCGACTTTAATTTGTGTTTTAAACGAGAGAGGAAGTTAATTTATTGGAGGAGCAAGCGAATCGGCTAACTATTAAATTTATAGCCGCGAAGACAGAGACTTTGGCCATTTGGAAACTCGAGACTAAGAATAAAAAGTGCTCGCCGAATAATAAAAGGTGGAATTACTGGCAAAGTTTCTCTTTTTCGGGACCCGTTAGATATCCACTTTCAATGGTACGTATAGTGGGATGAAATTCAGAGAATTCTCATATCTTTCGACGAATATTCAGTCAGCTTTTCGCAATTCCCCTGCGTCTTGTTTACGCTATTCGGCAGTTCTCGGAGAACAGATTAGTTGTCGTTTTTGATTTTATTGTCTGCGCGTTTGAACTTGCTCTACTTCGTGCATAGTTTATTTGCCGATGACTCACATAGTTAGCCTGACTAATCGTATGCGTAACATCAAAGACAAGCTATCATCAACGCTGCTTGATTTGGCGAAATTGAATTTTCGCCTCGAATCGATTTTATTCTAAAGGACAGTAGCTGAGATGTGAATGAAGAAGAAATTTATGGCAACTTGAATAATAAGTTTAATAGTAAAACTAACCTGTTTCTCGCTGGAGATATCGTCGAGGTCCATAGGTCCAGTGGTCATGGGAGGAGCGCCGTGCATGGGCGATTTGAAGCCTGCTGTGGACGACACAGCCGCAACTTGCCCGCTGCTTTCTGAACCTACTTCCATATTTGATCCGTCCGATTCCGAGCTGTTCGCTCTCATTTTCCGTCTTTCCTTCTTTCGAAAATCTGACCGCGTTGGCGATGACGCACTTATGAAACCATTGCTCTTCTTGTCGTACCCATTGTCTATTAACATTGGGTTCTGGAAATTTGCATGATGTAATCCATTTGGCGTGTATTTATCTTGTAACGATTTTACGTCAAACGGTTCATTTTTAAGAACGTGCACAACAGTCGGGCTTTGAATATTATGTATTATGCTTCCGTTTTGCTGCAGAAGAGTCCCGTTCTGATGTAACATTCCATTTTGCGTAGGGAAAGCGTTTATTGTCGCAATATTTGGTTGATAGAGCTGTATGTGTCTATCGTCGATGTATGTTTGCGTGGCAGGCGCCAACTCTCTTGCTTGTATCGGGGCGGGTACGAGTGGATAGCTCCTCGCGTTGACCGCTGTTAAAGTGTGGAATGTCGTAGCGTTGACGGGCGATAAGGTCGTGAGCGTGGTGGATAAAGGCGTGACTTGCGCCAAGGTCGTCAGATGTGCCGGAGATGACGGGGTCGTGAGCTGCGTGAGCTGGGTTAACTGACTAGGGCTCGCGCTGGGCGTAGGGCTCGACGTGACCGGTACCGGAGTCACACTGGGCAGCCCCGTTTCTGGAATGACTGTGGTCTCTGGAAATGTTTGGAACTGGCTTTGGAAGGACGGTAGCTTATTTGGTATCGGTTGCAGCGTGATAGACTGGTACTCCAAGGGTGCGGAGAAGCCGGCGCGCAGGATGGCGTCCTTCGAGTTGACCGTGATCGGCATGGACTCCCAGGGGCGGTACTGCGGCTGGCTCGCGATGACGGAGACGGTGTCGCCGGTGCGCTCGTAGTACTCCCAGGCGGGGTCGAGCAGGCGCGTGTCGGCGGCGAGGATGCGCTCGTTCTCCGCCATGTCGCCGAACGTCGAGAAGGGCGGTAAGTGCGCGCTGTCCGCGCCCGTCTCGCTCCTCAGCGCTTCGCTCATGACGTCACCGCGCGACGCGACCTCATCGCGTCTTCACTTCAAACTCTTACAAAAATAAGCTCTACTAAGTCTATTACGTTATGAACACTCGGAACTGCACTGGAACTTGTTAATTTGTACTTTACGATCTGAATTCGTTATGTCCACGATACGACTAATAAATAGCACTTAAGTTACGAATATACGGCACACCGGTTGATCCTACACTAATCACAATATCTTGATTTCTCACTAGGAAATAAATAATGTAAAAGTCCTTAACGAGAGGCAGTTAGCGTATGTCTTATCACTACAGGTTTATAAAATCTTTGGCTGATTTAGAAAATGCTTGAGGAATCGTTGCGATACAATTTTTACTATCGATAAAATATTTTGTGCACTCGTTTAACGATTATATTTTGGAACGTTTAAATACTGGTCGTTGATAGATTCTTTAAAAATTCTTCAAGGCTTTTTTTATTGTAAATACCGATCACTTCAGACTTAAATTAATTTGTACTGTTTGGGAGTTTGCGTATACTATGCGCGTAATTTTAAAAGGTTAAAAAATAGTGCTTATATTAGTAATTTTGAAACGAAAGATATGACTGGAGGCTTTGGTTTGTCGATTTCGTAGTAGTTGTTTGGTTTAGTTGTCGGGTACAGCTGCGCCGACGGTGGGCTGGTGTTATCCGTACGGCCTGCACCAATCTGAAAACAAGAAACTTCTTTTAATATACATACATACAACATTATTAGGTCTTAAAAAATGCATTATAGGGTAATATAAAGAAATAGTTTTATTAAATTACAAAGCTTTTGTCTTCTTTCTTTTATATATTACTAGCGTCCCGTCCTGGCTTCGCTCGCATATATTACGATGTAAGCTATCCCATCTTTTAAGTTGGATAAAACTGCACACGGTGTGCAAATTTTATTTAAAATCGGTGCAGTAATTTAGGAGTCAATCACGGACAAACAACGTAACACGTAATTTATATTAAGTTGTCCTTTTTGTTATTATTGTAGTAAATTAATTTAACCGTTTTAAGTCATACAATCTCACCTAAAATAATCTAAGCATACAAAATTCACATACAAAATTAACTATTCATAAATGCGCAAATCCATGGTAACCCTGTGAATTCAAATGAGAGGTAAATTAGATACACAATCATATAATAGAACTACACATCCCAATAGTCGTGTAGTTTCACCCGGTAGCGTCATAACCACCCCCCCGCACCCCTGACATTTGATACAGAGCTTTCGGCACGAAGTTTCGAATATAATATGATTTGTAGATAAAATGGAAGTATTTCATAAGAAGTAGTATTATGTTAATCTAATAATAATAAATTAATCATTAATCTATTATTATTATGAGACTAAAAGACTGTGTGTTTAAAAGTTTTCTGACGATGTACATACACTTATGGTAATAATTGGCGTTGAAGAATATTTTTTATTTAAAAGAAAGCTACAATGTACATTAATTTATAATGTTATATTATAAATAAAATTAAAGATATGGAATAAACAAAAAACCTCCCGAGCAAATTAAAACAAAGAAGAAGAAAAAGAATTGTCATATTATATTGTACCAGGAGTACATAGCGGCGTAAGAGGTTTTCTAAATAATTTTCCGTGTCATTACAAAGCTATAAAATATCGCTTATCTCATTGAAGAGTTAGTCAGAGCTTCGGCGCTTCAAGGCGTTATGTAATGCAATACAATATTTAGTAAATATATTTCTAACATAGTTCACGTGGTAACGTTTGTAAACAAACTATTATTAGAAGGGTACGCACGCTCTATTTCGGCTACACTATTTAAAGGACAACTATTTTTGTGGGGTTTCCATTTAAAACTGTGCTTTTTCCGCTTTTATTTTTATCTTTTTTTATAGATAGATCTTATAGCGTTTTTAATAAGCATTTGAACACATATATTGCATAATAATTACAACGAATATACAGTTAACTATGGCTAATTTTAACGTACTATGTTACTATGTAATAGTAATATAGTAAGGCACTAAAAATATTTATATTTTCACTTATAACAATAATCAATAATGCCTGTTATATAACATTGTAAAAGGTTGTTTTCAGTTTTATGATTTCCTTTTATTATAATTTAATACCTTGATTAGCAGAATAACTAACTATTAAATAAAAGAAAAAACCATCTTAATATGCGACCATATACACCACAATAAATAGTGTAAAGAGAAGTACCCTCATTTTATTCAGTCTTAAATCCCTTTAATTTGGCAAGATCTTTATCTCGGGGCTGTAAGCCCAACATCAAACGAAACGTCTTTTGTTTAGCTCCAAGTCTGAATTGCAACAGCTATTTTAGATCGCGTTTCCCTGTGGACATCCCTTAGTTCTTTACTAAGACCTTTATACATAAAAAACACATTTATAATTTATCGCTAAATGCAAAAGATTTCTTAAAAGAATGTCTTTAGAAAAGGGCTGCTTTTGATGCATATTAAAGCTCTAACTTCCTGTGTAAATAAAGGTTTACGAGGTGCAAGAGACGCGATACCGATTCTCGCGAATGATTGATAAATCGCGGGTGGTCTTCTGAACATATTATTTATATACACAAATTGTTTTACCATGTACGTAGTTTTAGTAACATGATATTTAATTGTATTCTCATAAGAATCTTTGGGAATAATATTGGTTCTTTATAAGTTTAGAACTTGATTAAAAACAAACTACATGAACGCTATAGTATTATAGAATGGAATCATGCTGTTTTTGCATCGCTAAAGGTAGAATTTCATGTAATCTAATGTTACGGCGGAGTGAACAAATTGAATGTACGCAAAGCGAAAAATCATTCTATCATTTCGTCATCAAGGCACAAACGATCAAAACGTCCCGACTAGCAATCACAAGGCGAAACTCTTTGTAGATGTGCACAAAGAACGCGTCGAAAAAAAAGATTAAAAAGTTCCGAACGGAACGCAACTCGAAATGTCGTGTGTGTGTTATTATAATGGCCGTATGGTAGTGTGCGCAAGGATTCGTCTGTGCGCCTCTGTGTGGGTGAGGTGTCGGTGTGTGCTTGGAACGCGATAGTATCTGGGTCTGGGTTGTCAAGGGCAACCGTACAACCGCTGCAGCGAAAGCATTGCGCTTTCAGCTCTGCGCTGCAATTATACGGCTTATTTTTAGAATCGGATGTTGTCGCTTTTTTGTGCGTCGCGTGGTGCAGCGAACGCATGTTTGGATGACGTTCGGAAATCCTTGAATCTTGGAAGCTGGGCGAAGAATGCGCGCGATTTTTGTGCTGACGAATTGCGTTTGAAAATCTAAATTATCTTAATACATGTTACCTAACATATCTTCTATATGAATCAAATACTTACCGTTTAATTTAATTGTGTTCTTAAAGATTGTTTAAATGTATTCCAATTGCGACTTCTCAAGTATGTTTATCAAAATATATTCGAAATAAAAATCATTCACGAATTTCAAAAGCCCTAGTCAATACATACTATACAGTACATAGTACCTACCTACATATGAATAAAAATATTAAATTCAATTGTCATTGATACGCTCTGTACAGCTGTGATACAAATTTATGAACAACATCCGCCGTTTATACCTGCGCCGGAAATCGATATCTCCTTACCGAGATCCTGATAATGAATTGATAAGTGTGTCGACTAAACTACCATTTACTGTATACTTGAATTTTAAGACTATTTTGAAATGTATTAATAATAAGCTGCTTTTCATTGAAATTGAGAAATGTTGATGAGATATTTATCATGTTACATATAGATATATTTTGCCTTTTCTTCGTCGTAACACCTAATGCCGGAATACTGAAACGCAACTTAAATTTAAGTACGACTTAAACCGGTCCGATTTGACAGTTCGCCATAAAATTCGGGCAAAATTGCGAGTCTTAAGGCGTGCTTAAATTTAATTTGCGTATGAGTATTTGGCCGAAAGTCTATTTTGCGAAGTTTTGAATACATTTTTTTAAAGACATATCAAATTTTTATAATAAACTAGCCGGACCAACGCGACTTCGTTCACGCTGTGCTAATCCTGCCCGAAACCTTATACCCTACAACTACCATTTTTTAACTTAAAAACCATCTTCGCACATCCAGGAATATTAAAAAAAAAGAATTATGTAAATCGGTTTAACTGTTATCAAGTTATGCGCTTACCAATACATTTTGCGATTCATTTTTATATAATATATTTATCGTAAAACTAATTCTATACAACAATTGACTAAATTATACCAACTTATTTTAACTTCTATAATCTTTAAATACAACATGAAACGTTTTAATTTTATATGAAAAGATAATATTTAGATAATGATGTTCTAAACCGACTTTGATATCTTTCGATAGGAAGTTTATATTTGTTTAAGTAATACGATCATGACCTTTTTCCGTGTGTGTTCCATAAAATATATCATTTCAATATATGTTAAGAAACTTAGTTTATTCGATTAATAAGTATTTTTACTATTAAGTATCTTAATATATACTATCTTAATATACAATAAATCTCGTGTCACAATGTTTGTCCTCAATGGACTCCTAAAATACTATACCGATTATAATAAAATTCGCACACCCTTTGCAGTTTGATCCAACTTGGGAGATAGGATAGCTTACATCCCCGTATTGTCCCGGGAACGGGAACCACGCGGGTAAAACCGCGGGACACAGCTAGTAGTACAGTATTTTGATGTTGGATTTTCAAGGTGTTGATTATAACTATACTTAAATGGTTCGTTTAGTTATAAAAATGTCTCAAAATGGAAATATGTACATAGTTAAAATAGTTTACCAATGGACAACTACTTGGTGTATTTAATTAAGTTAAGAACGTCTTAGAATAAGATAGAATTTTCATTCTCAAAACAAAATCTAAAACAAAGATTTTATCTTAAGGAGCTTCGATTTTTATTAACTGTAAGAAGCGATCTAGACAGTAATTAAAAATAAGATTGATTTCATTTCCTAAGCCAGGGTCTAGAGCTTTTCTTAAGCAATAGATAATAGTATATTTTTTCTTTTTTTTTATAAGAAATATTCATAATTCCTTTTTTCTCGATTATAACTAACCGCTTGACGTGGTTTTACTCGCATACTTCATCGAAACTATAGACAGGTCTAAGCTTAAAAAACCCAGCGTAAAAAACTCAAATATCGATTCATCCGTACATAATACAAAAAAAAATGAATCTATTAACTTTATTCAATTTAATAATATATGTATATTGAAACTAGTTAATATCTATAACAATATCTATAAATACTTAAGAAAAAATTGCTAGAAACTAATACTACCTTCCAACACACACCCAAAACCTTGTATAATCCGTTCAAACGACAATCAGTGTCACAAAATGATATTATAATAAGGTTTTCTCACACTGGATCATCAAACATAATAATATGTTATACAGGATACGTGCATCAGGGCGGTTATAGCGACAATTTCTATAGTGTCAACTATGTATAACGTTTCTAGGCATAAGCAAAATAGTAGCGTCTATAGACAGTTTTAATAAGGAAACAAAATTTCCTATCTATTTGAAAGTTTATTTAGAAGAACTATCTAGAATTCAATTTAGTGATTAATATGACTCTTTAATAAGGATTTGATTTGATTATACTAATATAAGTTGTAAAAGTATACGAATAGGATCGTCGTTGAAGACTACAATTGAAAAATATCTGCTTATCGGGAAAATATTAATTCATCATCCTTGCTATACCTATAAATTTTATAAATAGAACGACACCGATGACGTCATGACTTTGCCGAAACAAAAGCCGATCGAAGATTAAGCCACATTACAATGATAAGAAAGACTCCCGATATAGAGTTACGTCCCATCCCATTGAGGCACTCGAGCTTAGCTGAATAGAGCAGATGTGGCGTTTTTTACAACAATCTTTCCCACACTACCACTTTTTCTGGTGTCTTAATACTCTACAACTATATCCCAAAACTCACTTAAAATTCACCCTATAATTTTGAACCTTACGACCTCCTAATAACGACTGTTTTGGACTCAACTGCTGTTCTAGACTAGAAACTAACGTGGTTGTTACAATTTAGTGAAGATTTTTTCTACTTCTATCGGATGCGACATCGGAAATTGAGCATTTTTTGTTCTTACACCTATGAAACTGAATTGTTCAAAGGAAGTCGCATGTGTGATTGTATGTTTTTGTATTGTTCTTTAAATAAAATCGAAAACATTACATAAATTATGTTTCTATTGTTATGTTAATATTTATTATTACAATAATTAAAGAATAGCATGTATCTCAATCAGTGTTTTTATTGGCCAACAAAATTACCTACTTTAAAGTCAAATCTTAATTATTATAATTGTCTAACTCTAATTAAAGAAATTGATTTAAAGCGAAAACATTAATTAAGACTTAAAACTTCGACATTTCATATTCGAACGTGAAACCTTATTTTTTTACACAGCAGAAATAATCATACAACTTTGTGTTTGCACACAAATACTTATGAAAACCACGTCCTTAGTAAAGAGCAATAAGATACGGATTATCGCAAAGATAGACTTAGGATCTTGTATATTGGAAAGCGCTATTGAAAGTCATATTTTGGTAAACATGATGGCGAGCGTTACTTCAATATAAGAAAGACAGCTTTTATTGAGAGTCTACAGTTTTAAGCCATAACAAACTCACATAAAGGAAAATATTATATTATTCTATAGTATAAAATGGAACACTTCTATGACCATGTCTATCTATGTGTGACAACTCTTTATTTCAGTACGCGCGTATTGACTTTAAATTTTTTTTTTGGTTCTGGAAAAAAAACAACCTAGTGGTAGTGTGTAAAGTGCTTTTCATATATGACGTTTATATTACAAGTTCAAAAATCAGAAACTAAAATGTATCCAACGTTTAACCAATACGTTAACTACAGCGGCCAGACATATCACTAAAGTATCACTATCACCAATACTCCGAAACTAGGAAAGGAAACATAACTCCAACTAAAAAGGAAGCATTGCACAATCTGGTCTGTCGGCGCGAAATTGGCCAATTTGTTTATTTGTTTTCATTGCTCGCACTGAACTTGACTCGCCATTATCGCATTCACCAGAGGAAGAGTATTATTCGATTAACCGTGGGACCGGCCTGGTTTGTCTTATGATTACCAGTTGATGCGAGCAAACGATCAACTGGGACTTGATACGGACAGATTGTTTCATCTCCACAAACTCGTCGCCCTATTTAGGTTGCTCTGTTATTATCCTTACTTATATTATACATGTTTTATTAGGGAGATGAAAAGTATTTTACTTGTAAATATAAGGTCTAATCTACCGTTGTGCCAAAATTCAGCTAAATCTGTTAAGGAAATTTTGCGTGAAAAAGCAACAAACATACATCCTCTTAAACATTCACATTAGTAGAATACTAAATTTGTATCGATACTTATTTATCTATCACGCAAAAACTACTGAATAAAATTGGCTGATATTTGGGCATGCTAGAAGATTGGACTTTTTATTAACATAGAAAATACTTTTTATCAATTTATTGCTATGGAAACAAAAATTACGGGGGTAAAATTGCAGTTACTTTTAAAATAAATATTCTGGTATTTGGCTTATTTATGATGTCTTTTACTTCTGTGTCCTTATAAGAATTATTGAATTATTGTTCCTATGAATTATTGTCATAAACTTTACTTTTAAAATCATCAATCAGTCATACTAAGTCTTTGCCTAAAAACTGTATAGAATAGATATCATTTCGAATCGTTGCAAGATTAATATTAAAGAATTTCCAAGTCATATGAGTCAGTATAAGTATATTCATCATAAAAATAGAACTATGAATGTAAAACAACAATGTAAAAAATTTGAAACACCCAACTTAAACTATATATTATGCCTTATATATTCAATTTATTGCTAACTAATTCGTTGGGAAGTATATTTGCATGGCTAACGTAGAATAAGTTCTGTAGATCTTTCTCGAAGTTTCCTCCGTTTTTAACTCAGTTGTACTATCTAAAAACATAATTATTGTATTCACAAATATTTTTTTAAGGGAACGTTTTAAAAAATTAAGATCTTGATATTGAGATTTATGTAATTCCGTTAAAAAATCTAATTTAAAATTAATTTTGAGAAATTGAAATTTATTACGTACTGACTAATATTGTCTTATTTGAAAAATCTAAAACGAACTAAAATATACCATTAAATGGGAATACAGTAATATAAAAGCTTTAAAGCCGCTCTACAAATGAAGCTTTGCCACTTTTGCCTACTTATCCTTCTAGAAAACCTACTTAACCCTAACTTCGTACCTTGCCTATGCCTGTTGCTTAAATAAACTAGTTGCTTTTAACTTTAATACTCTTTAAGTTTTTAGTAAGAGACAAAACATCTCTACCGACTCTATTATAATATTTAAATTTAGAATTCTAAGTGACGATATTTAAAATTATTGTTTTATACAATAAGGATTGAACTTATTATCACTAATAACACATATTGAGAGGTTAAATTACGCGACATTTGGACTCTCATGCGCAGAAACAATGCAACGCCGATGCGTCATCCCAAAGCTTTTCTTGTCTGATGCCCGTATTACCATAACAACACTGAAGTTTGTTTAATTCTACTGGAATCTTACTACACGTATGATGAATGTGAAAAGTTTGTAAAGGTGCGTTCTAACTGATAGGATTTGAATAAAAGTTAACAGTATGCGACTTATGTTTGTTAATAACACACTTTATTGGAGATTAAACTACACTACAACTTTTGAAAGATAAGTTTTACTAAAAAAACTATGAAATGTGGTATTTCGTGCAAACTCTACATTGATCTATATACATAACATTATAAACATTACAACAAAGAACAATGGGCGTACATAACACACTACATCAAACTTTATGCGAAGTTTGCATACATTCGCGAAAGCTACTACGAAAGCTCCGGCGGAAGCTCACGGGAACTCGCTTCACGCTCGACTGGCGGCAACTAAACAATCCACAAAAAAGCTCACAACTTTACGATACACTTCCACAAAGCTCGCACAAACTACACCGGTACCTTCTCTGGTGGCTCGATCCATCCGCCTCCCTTTCGTCTCGATGCGGCAACTGAACGACGCGAAAATAAACAAAAAGGGAATGCGATCGTGTTAGTTCGCGTGAGCGCGGGACGCCGCGACTGCGTTCAGCGACGGTCGGCGTAGGACTGGCGCGGCGCGCGAGCGGGCCCGCGCCGCAGCTGCCGCCGCGACCAATCGGCGGCGGTCACGTGACGCC
>DWAJ01000973.1:0-26073 GCA_018238005.1 Eurema mandarina
AACCAATCAACGCTCGCGCACATGACGATCACGCGCCCCGCGCGCCGCACCGCTACCTCGATACCTTATTTTTGACTTCTGCGCAGGTTTCGTTCACCGCTAAAGGAAATTGACGATTACTATACCTGCCTAGTAGGAAGGTATATTTTGAATTTAGGGAGGTAGAATATAAAGACTGAGGTATACGGTGCCAAGATAAGTTATTTAAACATTACATTCGATAAATTAATAAAGCATGAGGAAGGGAAACAGACGATGAACACAATAAAAAATGCAATTTTTTATATTAAATATGTCAACATAATATTATCTTTCATGCACTATCATTCGTCTACGTGTTTGATATATTGTAGATGATATAAGTACAAAAAGTGATTTTATATTGCAAAAATATAATTTAAGTCTTTTCAATTTAAATATATATTAACAAGCTACCCTCCCCGGCTTCGCTCGCGTATATTGTAATGTAAGCTAGGATATATTTAGATATGATATCTAAAAAGTAAAAAAATTAATTTAAAATCGGTTCAGTAGTTTAGGAGTCAATCAATCAATTTGTCTATCATATATTATTATATATTAAGGCCGTGAAGAGGTTACGCTTACGTCCAACAGTGGACAGAGACAGGTTGATGTGTATGTAAGGTTTTCAACAACGTGGCAATCTCTGATTCACGCATATTATGTATGCTTTATGTAAACAACGATTTTAAGTTTACACTTTACAATGTACAAGATACTAGGTACAAGAATAAAAGAAAAGTAGGTAAATAAAAAAAATCTTTTAAGTTAAAAACATCCCTGGACAAAAATTTTATTAGTTATTTGATATCTCATAAACTCAATCCATTACATATGATGTAATTTTTTCAAATATTTATTATGTTTTTCTTGTAATATTTTGTTAAAATAAAGTTTTGTTTAATAATATGATACGAATGAACTTCGTCTTCTTAAAAATAAAGAAATTTTTCTTTGTTACGAGTTACGTCACTTTTGACTTACGTGACAATTGACATTTTCAGCTTTCATTTCAATTTTCAATAACAAGTGTCAAAAATACACTTGATTATTGATTAATATTAACTTAAATAAATTTACAATTATTGCAGTTCAGTTCAGTCTTGCGTTTACATTTTAATGCTCTGTTAATAAAGTCATTGTTATATAATTTATAATGTTACATTCTGCTCTTAGCGTTTGTAGGCTAAGTGCTATACAACTGCAACAAATAAGGTTAGGTCACAGGCTACGAGGAAAAGCTCCTATTTATTGTAAAACAATACAAGAACGATTGGATGAGTTAAATTATAAAGATGAATTGTATACAACAAAAATAGACATTGGGTTTCCACCAAAAAGGTAAATATTATTATGTACTCTAAAAATGTAATGTCTGTTGTATAGCAATTCTTTAATAATTCTATATCTTTTAAAGGGAAAATGAAAGTCGCCAAAAGCAAGTTGAACAATTAAAATCAATAAAAGCTGATAAGGAGTTAGAAAAACAGGCTCGCAATCATGAATTAAGGATAGATATGGATGAAGCAAAGAGAGTATGGCTGCAAACTTTGGGCCCACATCATAAAAGGCAAATTGCTGATCACTATGCTATTTATGAACACTTATATGGAGAAGGTTTTTTCATACCATTTTTGAATTTGGAAGTATTTTATGATTTAAATGATGGTTCTTGTTTACCTGTTTATTCAGGTAATGTTATAAAGCCTAGTGAGGCAACAAAGCCACCAGTGATCTCGTATGATGCTGACAGCAATTCATTATGGACCCTTGTCTTGACAAGTTTAGATGGGCATTTGACAGAGAATGATAAAGAGTATGTGCATTGGCTTGTTGCAAATATTCCTGGAAAGGATGTTGACAAGGGTGATGTCATTGTAGATTATTTACAACCATTTCCTTTGAAGGGCACTGGTTACCATAGATATGTTTTTGTATTATATAAACAAGATAGTAAAATGACATATGATATTCCTCAAGGTAAATAATCTATACTAATATTATAAAGAAGTATTTTGTGTTTGTTTAATTTTTAGGGGTAATCTCATGATCTACTGAACCAATTCTTTCACAAATAGAAAGCCATTGGTGTGTGTCAGGCTATATAAAATAGATTGTTAACATTATCCCCAATGAAGTGGGCATCTAGTTTTATGTAAACTATAAAGTAACTAAAAATTTTATCAAGTAAAAGTATTAAACATGTTATAATCCTCAATTTAAATTAAAATATTACTTCAAAGGGTAACATAGAATATAATTATTATTATATTTTTAGTTACCTTGCCATCTTTGGAAGATAGAACATTTGTGACAAGAGATTGGTACAAAAAGTATCAAGATAATGTAACACCTGCAGGTCTTGCTTTCTATCAGTGTGATTGGGACTCATCCGTTAGAGATTTCTTTCATAATACTCTTAATCAGAAGGAACCTAGTAAGTAGAAATACCCATGCATTAAGTTTTTTTTAATTACATGCAATAAATTGAAATCAAATTTTCTTTTACAGTTTATGAGTATGATTTCCCACAACCATATATTCGGCCTCAAGAATGGTTCCCTTTAAGAAAGCCATTTAACCTGTACATGGATAAATACAGGGATCCAAAGCAAATAAAAAAGGAATATTTGTTGCGAAAACTTAAAACTGCGGATCCTTTCAAGAGTCCACCTCCCCCTCTCAGATTCCCCAATGCTCAACCACTACCTCACTCAATGCCATCATGGCTTAAACTTCATGAAAAGAAAATTAGATTGGGTTGGGGTAGAGTTAATGATGTGTGAATTGTTATAAGGTAATAATATAAGGAATAAATAGAATTAAACTTATTGTCTGTTTTCATTACACTCATAATACTTTGGGCATAAATACTAGATTATATATAAGGTTAATAATAAGAAAGCGAATGTAGCTTGTCTTGGTTTTAGTGTGCATTGTCAAGATTTGTATTGAAAATTGCATAAGATTCTTTCAAATTAAATTAAGCAAAATTTATAATCAGTAATCACAGTATAGTTTACTTAAATAATTTAAGTACAAAAGTAAATTCAAAATATTTATTGATTAAAACAAAAATTTTAAAGTACATATTCAGACTTCTAGAGACCTAATAATATATTTGATATCATTTTCAAAGTTTAAACTGTGTCTAATTACAATAATATATATTATTATGTGGTTTTGAAAAACAGCAAATGAGTCACTTTTTTAAAAATAATGACAAGAAAGAGCACCAATTAAAGCACTTCATATTTCAGCGATGTATATAAAACTACTCTTTTTTCATAACTTTATTATTGCATTTGAAAGATTTATAGAAGAATATTATTGCCTACTTGATAAAGGTGGATATATAAGATGAGCTATTATTATTTTCACTTCTAATACAAGAAATATAATTTAATAATGCATAATATAATATATTAAATGCAATATTTGTTACTAAATAAGTAAATAGTACAAGTGGATTTGGATACAATAGAACTTTTAATTCCTGGACAAGAGTGAATGACTAGTTTTTTTACTGAAACCAAATAAACTTGTATAAGTATAGTTTAGTAAACAAAGACTGTTTTTCGTTGATATTGTTTAGTCGAGACCAACATCATCATCACATGGTTTTGGTCCAGTTCCTGCTCCAGCACCAGCTCCCGGAAATCCACCCATGAAACCTGAATACATAAAGCAGAAGTTCCCATAAAAGAAAATTTATTCAATTCAATAGCATTTACATATTATTGTATTAGAGAAAAGCCAAATTATTCTAAATTTAATGTTTTTTATTTAATTAAATGAGGAGATTGGTTCACATATGAACTTGTCTTGTTCTTGTTCCCCTAGGACCAACTTACAGATAACAACTTACCTTGTGAATCAACAAACTTGTGAATCAATCCACCATTGTAAGAAAAAGTATTTTTTTATCAATCTATATTCATATTTACTTACTCGGTATCCCTTGCGCGCCACCAAATTTATTTTGTAACATATCAAAAACTGCTTTGACCTTAGGATTATTTTGGTATTTTACAAAATTGGCTGGATTTTCTGACACATCATAAAAAGCTTTTGTTACTTCTGGATCCTGTTGATAAAAATAGGCCATTTTTAAAAAGGATTGGATATATTTTTATAATTATTTTAGTAGTGACTTATAGATAAATAAGCTATAAAACAAAAAGACATGTACCTTCATAGCAGCAGCCACTTCAGGGTCACTGAACAGACTCATCAAATTTTCCAAGTCAAATTGCATGTTGGCATCGCCTGGAGCCCCACCTCCGGCTGCTGCAGCTGCTTCAGCTTGTTCTTTAGCAGCCTTAGCACGTGCTTCTTGTGCTTTACGAGCTGCATGCAGTCTTGCTTGATGCTTAATACACAAGAAAAAAGATTATTCTAAACTTAGTAGTAAAATTTGTGTATCACTCTGATAAGTTTATTTGTTTGTAATTACACTAATTTGAAACATGATTATTGTAGCTACAATAATACAAGATATATCAAGTATTATAATACATTTTAATGTTAAGCATTTCTTATATGTCTGTTAGTAGCCATATTCATTCATATACTAGACATCTTGGATACTCAATTATTGTTAAATCATACTAATATAATGCCCAGTTTTGTAATATATTATGCTCACCTCCTTATCTTCCTTCTTGCGTTGCACACTAAGCTTATGTTGGCGTATTTTTTCAGCATTAGGCTTGACCTCAGTTAACCATTCATTAGCTTGATCATCATAATCTATTTTAAGAGATTCACAAAGATCATGTGAAGCTTCTTCAAATTTGCCAAGTAGCCTAAAAACAAAAGTTCCATAACAAACACCTCTTAAATGTGTCCAACGTACAATTAATAACTGCTGTTCTAAAAACATTATTATTATTTTATGTGCATTTTATTTTACATTATTAGTATAATACTTATTAGCTACATATTTATAATACTTAAATAGAAATAAAACTTCTTTTATGAAATCTTTTATATGAAAATTAAATTATGAAGTTAAAGACAATTATTTATTAAAAAAAAATACCTATAAGAACGTCCACGGAATTTATATGCAGCAGCACTGTCACAATTCAACTCTAGAGCGTGGGAGCAATCTTTAATGCAGGCATACAATTTGTTCATCTTCAGAAAAACCTAAAACAGAAAATTCATTTTTATTAAGGCTATGTATTGGGTTCAAGTCTTAATCCCTTGTATATGCTTTACATGATTTCTGTACATCAGCATTGTAATCAATTATTAAAACACATACTTGACCCCTCTTTGCAAATAATAGGGCACTTTGGGGATTGAGCAGTATAGCCTCTGTGTATAAAGCAATGGCTTCATCATAATTTTGTTCTGAGAATGCTCTCATAGCAGCTGAACGTTTTTCATCTGATTGATCTCTTTCCTCATCTGATGCCTCTTTTGATGCATCTCCCATTTCTTGATTAGCTTCCGATGGATCGCCTTCAATCACTCCTAGACATAAATGTGCACATAAACATTGACAACATCATATGATATAAATATGATTTTTTTCTCTCCAAGTTTAAGTATAAGACAAATTAATTGTATAAGTTAATACCTTCCATATCAAGTTCAATATCTGATTCGGGCTCTGATTCTGATGAGGCAGGTTTTGCAGTATTTTCTTCAACATTTTGGGTAGGGTGGCTAAAATTAAAAAAAGCTGTATTATGTTTGGTAAGTATAGTACTAAATTAACAATAGTCAAAACTATCTGTTCAAGTTAACAAAGAACTGATTTACTTACACCTGCTTGTCCTCTCTTGCATCACAAATTATACAACATATAGCAAACACGACATTAGGGTAATAATAATTATTAAATACAGTTTACCCACAAAATGTATTCTTGAATATTGTAATTATACTAAGACATTAAAAAATTAACCAAATTTGATTCAATGTCAATAAACTTTTTAAACAAACAACTACGAACCTGTCTCCAGAAGCCGTAAAGGGTTTTGCTTGGGGTTCTGTTGGTATAGTCACACCGAGAGACATCAAATATTCCTTGAAAAATGCTAATTTCGGATGGTGGACAATAGTTGGTTGAATTTTACAAAACTCAATAAATGCATTCAACTGCTTTAATTGTTCGTCATTAAATGGACAACTCATATTTACAAATTGTTAAACTGCCGGGATACACACAATCTAAAAATTATAATATTCGAAAGTAAGTCACCAAATTTATTTTTCTAGTATAGATGCATTTAAGAAAGATACTAACGTTGTAAAAAGTGTGAGATGGATGTTACTTGCAGTGTTAATAAACAATTATTTGGAATATTCTTGAAGATTCAAAATGTCGTTCCAAATTATCAAATATCAATGTCGTCACTCGTCAGTCGTAAAATTTTGAAGTTTACCTATGGTTGCTTGTTTGACCACAGAGTAGTAATAAGTAAAATCAACTACAATAAAATGTAGAATATCCTAGTTTTTCAATATTATAGCATTATCCGCACTATGCGGAATAATGCTTACCGTTAAATGTTTTAACTTCATCTTTCTTCTTTTAAATATCGAGAACTTTCAAAAGTACTAAGTAGTGCGTTCACTGAATGCGTGTAATTACATGGGCAGTGCCAGAAAATTAACAAATGCTTTTCTTTAATAAATAAAATAAAAATAATTAATTTGACATTGACTTTGAATGACTCTGGCAAGTAACATTTAGATATAAATTTGCCTAATGCACCAGCATTAGCCAACCTTGTGAAAATATTTTAATATTCCTGTTATCGAAATTAAATAGCTAAGTGCGAGATTTTGTATGACCAATTGAAACTATGAAAATCGATTTGTGCAAAAACCTTATCGGTTTAAGTCTCCGATATACAATTTGTTTTTGTTTCTGATCTTCTCTTCTTTTTTCTGATCTTCCATTTAATTCTATTAACTATCATCTTTACACTCACATCTTTCATGCACATATCGTTTACGCTTATCAGGAGGAGGATAATAAGGAGCAGGATGATTACAATAATTACTATTATGCTTATATATAATATTATAAAGTGTGTATTATTGTTTGTTTGAACGCGCTAATCTCAGGAACTCCTGGTTCGAATTGAAAAATAATTTTTTATTGAATAGACCATTTATCGAGGAAGGCTTAAGACTACATAACATTACGCTGTGACTAATAGGAGCGAGAAATAATGGCAAATGTGGAAAAAAAGGCAAAATTATTCATCTTTGAGGGCCGTTGCGTGCGCTGCGATATTGGTTCAAGATACCAAAAATATGCATGAAAGAATTATTCCTCTTTAAATGATCTGAAAAAAAAGTCCGCGACAGTAGGACGTTACATATTATGTCTACCTTATAAAATTGACTCCCTATAATCTTTTTTATCGTAAATAAATTTGTATGTTTGTGTATTTCTAAAAAGAAAATAAAACTAAAAAAATATATATAATTAAAGTAGTACTTTAAAAGCTTTTAAATCCTAATAGTAGAAATTCAAACCGACGGGGACGAAGTCGCGAGCAACAGCTACTTACGAATATGCTATTTTAGTGATGTCAGGAAATTTTAAAGAATCAATGAATCACACATCATTATATTATTCCACGATCCGCCTCAATTAATGAGATAAAATTTTCTTATCCAATTTTCCAATGGAATTTGTTTATTTCATTACACAAAGTATGAATTTAGACACCTATTATGAGTTTATTCATGATTTCCTTTAAATGAATGTGGTATGAACTTTTGTTAATTCAATTAAAAGATTTTTTTACAAAGTAGATCTTTACATTATATTATAATTATTTAATATAGTTTTTTAGTAGAGAATAGACAATTGGGATTTGGAATTATTCTTTATGTAGGTAAGTAGGTATATATTTAATAGTTCTGCTATGGTAAGCAGTGAAGACTGTAGCTCAAGCTCATCACTTCCGCACTGAAAATGGTATAGGTACGTCAGATTTCGAAGGTTATAAAGGGAAGTGGAGTAATATTTTAATATTCGTAATGTGAAAATGCTTCATTTCCGTTATGCAACCACCTATTTAGCTTGCTCAGCATGGTTCGCCAGCTTACCGCATATGCATCGTTCATCGCGTCCTGATCTTCATTTACGATAATTACTATTGCATTTACCGTGAGCTTTAAAGTGATGGCATCGTCATAATGGCTATACGTAGGCTTGGTAATTTTGGTGATTAACACGTATGAAATCATTACGTTATTATAAAAGTCATTATTCAGGTATTACCAAAACGACATACTTAATCGAGTATTTAGTTAGTATCTTGGTTTCCTACAGTCATGTTGTGAGGAATTAGGAAAAGTCTTATTTTTTCTATTCCATGATAGATACAATAATCAAAATGTTCAATTTAAAACTGTTTATACTTTGCTTTGCCTTCGGTAAGTTTGTAATAAATTGCCCTTTATATGTGAATTTATTCAAACGGTGTGGGTTATTTATATGTATCTAAGCAATGATTTAATTTTATTAATTATTTATTTATTTTTAATTAAACGTACGAAGTTAAAACTACATAACTACAATATCTCGTAAGATATCTATGTCTTACTATACTTATATAATAATATCCCAATACAAATCATGACATGGTCTAATTCTAAGGTTTCTAATCGGAGCCCAGTTTGGCGGTGCAATTTTATTTAATTATAATGTATTAATATTTCTTGAAAGCCTATAAATATTTTATTTAACTAACCTAACGTATCTCAATAACAGTATAAAAATATTTATTATTCCATTTCAGTTCAAATAAGAAGCGAAAAGTTGGAGAAGGAGAGTTTGTACGATTTGAACGGCATAATAGGCAATCTTTTTCCCAATTTGCAAGCAGGTGCGGCGAGAAATCCGACGGCAAATTACCCAGGTGCTCCCACTAATTATCCGATTAACGGCCAGGTAATTTTTTAATGTGAAACTAATTTATTCAATTTAATCATTTTTCTGATAATTTTTAATAACAACTATGTGGCAAATCACGCATTAATAACTTAGTAGGTACCTAATTATTACTTACGAGCTAGCATTATTTTGATATTGAATTATGTTCTTACAATAATTATACAGAGAGATTCAAATCACTTTTTGTTGATGACGATATTTTAATAACGAAACTGTATTTTTAAGCGAATAGAAATTATTTATTTTTTTACTTAGGTACTTAAAGCAAGACATAGATTTTAATATAAAAATATTTTTACAGACGAACAATCCCCAAGGAAATATTTGGAATAATGGAAACGGCAATCCCGGAGTGAATTATCCAGCTAATTCACAATATTACCCTGGTAACGGAATTCAGGTGAATTTTATTCGAATGTTCTATGAATTTCTTGGTCTTATCGTCCAAATAAATCGCACCTTTAATTTATTATAAGTTTATTTAATTGAAACATTAATTATTTCTACAATTTTATTACATTTAAAGGTAATAAATAGTTATCTGAGCTATTCGATTGTTAATTACTTTAACAATTAATTTTCAAACCTATCCTACTTTATGTTTTTGAATTTAAAATGAAAAATATTTCGATATCAATAACATAAAGTTACTTTTAATTTATTATCAATTCCTTAACAATATTTAAAAAAAGGATATATATACGGTCGAATTGAATTACCTCCTCTTTTTTGAAGTCTGTTAAAAAATAATACTTTTTTGCTTTAGAGATGGCCACAATACGGTAATGCTAATGGCTGGAATAATCCTGGATCTACAGGAATGCAGGTACGTAAACTTTATGGAATTGATACTTAAGAATAACTAGGGATGTATCGATTATGTTTTTATAACTAATAAAATTATTAGATACCTACTAGACGTGACCCGCGTTTCCCGTTCCCGGGGCAATACCGAGATACAAAGTATCCTATGTTAGTCCAGGTTATCACCTATCTACATACCAAATTTAAACTAACTTGTTCCAGCCGTTTTCGCGTGAAAGCATAACAATAAGTTATAAGATTAAAGATTAGACTTAAATGCACAAAAATACATAGATTGATATAAAACTAAGACCATGCAATATAATGGCCATAATGTAGTTAAATAAGGCATGTTTATTTATAACTGGCGTTTACATTTCTGAAACTATGTAATAGGTTCTCATTATCGCTTAACGTATAACTACAAAACATAAATGCAAATTCGTAACAACTAACTTAATTGGATGTAATTAATTCTAACATTGCAATGGTAATAGCAGCTTCTAGCTTTTAAAACATTAACCAAGTAATTAAACTTTACAAATAGCACTAATAGTATTCAGTCTAAAGTAACAAAGGCAGACACGCGGTACACGTTTAGTAGAAATAATCAGTAATTGCTAAAGTGTAGTATATTAAAAGTAGTAGTATATTTAAATAATTAATATTAATTATTTTTATATTTTCGGTTTTTTTAATAACAATTATCGATTGATAGTTAATATTCTAAAGTTCTTAAAATAAAATATTAAGTAACCAACTAACCAAAAATTTTGCTATTATAAGCTCATCTAATTCATCATCTTCATCTATTCTCCAGAACTACTGAACCGATTTCAAAATTCTTTTAATATAGGCGTTTTATAATCGCGCCAACTTACTTAGTTATGTATAAAATTTTAGTTGTCGCGAAAATTTTTTTTTATTTTATTTGCATTTTGTTACGACAGGTAAGGCCACCGTATACTGGTGCTGGAGGTAATTGGAATGGCGCAAATCCTAACTTTAATCAGTCACCAAACATGCAAAACTATCCCGGGGGACAATTTCAAGTAAGTTAGAAAAAATATTTTTACTATCAGAAGGGTTTATCGCTAAAATTACCTAAATTCCCAACTACATACACTATAGAAATTTTAACAATACACTTAAGATACAATACGATTAAGAGGGTAATTTGAACCATTTGTAATAAAAAAGATTCTGGAATAAAATCGACATTCATAGAAAATGAGCTTTAATGTATTGTCTAATCTCATCTGGCGTTGTCAGTACGAAAATTATTGTTAAAAGCCAGTGCCAAAGTTCGCATTTCCATTTACACAAAGTGTACAGTACAGTCGACTAAAAAAGTAAATTAACTTAATTCTTAAATACAAAACATAATAATAACACTAAAAGTCTGTAAATAAATGTTGTGACTGGTGGACGAAATAAACATACCATACATATGTTAATAATTTTAAAACCTCATCATTTTCATTTCAAACCAATGAAATAAATTAGCGTTAAATGTTTCAAACCGCTGATATGTTTTTATTTCCCTTTATAAAAAACTGTAAGTGGAATTAGCACGAGTGCTGCTTTGATTCGCGAGTTTCATAATTACTTAGATTTTCTTCTTTTTGTACTTTGAATAATTTTTATTGTTGATTTTCCTTAAGCCACTGAAAAGTCACTAAAAATCGGCGTTGGAGCTGTGAATGATTTATTTACAGATTCAGCACATGCCACGTAGCGTGTCTTTTTCAGAACCACACATCTTTATTATTTATAGTTTAAATCCCATTTACTTTACGAGTATTGTCCCCTATTTTTTTAATGTTTCATTTGTTTTGTGTAGTAAGTGTTTTATTCTTTATATGAATAATTAATGCAAGACTATTTCGACGTAAAGTTTTGCATATAATATGGGAATTTCTTGGGACATTAAGGGAGTGCGTATTAGGCGTTGGTCCTGGGTGTTCTTAAAGATATTTACAATCATTATTTTTACTCAGGGCAGGCCACAATATCCCGGATCCGGAAACTATTGGAATGGAGCTAATCAGCCACCAAACATGCAGACGTATCCAGGACAATTTCAGGTATCTAACTCTGGAATTTCTTACAAGCAATTTTCATATAAGATTTTGTATTTTTTATTTAATGTCCTTTTTTTTCTTTTTTCAGAGCGGAGGTTCACCTGGATCGGGTGATTATGGTCAGAATCCAAACCAAAATTATCAGTATCCTAATAATAATGTTAAGCTCCAGGTAATACATTGTCCACGACTCTATTTGTAATTAATTGTACTGCCTTCGGTTTTGCAACGATAGCATCTTAAGTGACTTACACTTATTATCTACATTACATGTATATTTGATGTAAAAGTAAACTTTTAGTTTTGTGTTTGTAAATTATAATAATTTGTATGGTTCATAAATTACTGATGCTATTATTCTACATTTTAGAAACTCAACCCAAGTTATCCGGGTGCAAGAAATAATTGGAATAATGGGGCCTCAAATCCGCGTATTAATTATCCTGGCAACCCCCAGTCTTATCCACTTGATGGTGTTCAGGTAACTTTTGTAATTAACTCAACTTTTCATTAATGAGATTATTTCTAAGTTGACACATATCTCCTTTAATTCCGCGTTGACGCTAAGTGAGTCGGTCTGGCTTTATACTTATTGATAGGTATATTACTTTTGATTTTTAACTTGATACTTACATTAGTAGATTGATATTAAATTTAGAGGATATTTACATAGTTTTTTTTAAATAATAAGTATTTGTTTAATAATAAGCTAGTAGGTATTAAGCTAATATTTTCTTCAATTAAAACATTAAAATAGTAATAATATGTGTCCGAAATCATCTTTAAGGATCAAAACTGGAATCCGGGATACGGTAATCAAAATTTCCAAAGACCTGGGCAAGTTGGCTATGGACAGGGTAATCCAATGTCCCCTAATGGCATTCAAAGGGGTAATCCTAATCAAGGTCAAATGTTTGGTCAGCAGCCTGGATACGGCCGTGGACCGTCGCAGGATCCATACTATACCGGTAAGATCAAGTTTTTGTATTTTTAAATTGTTTTCTTGGTTTAGTATTATATCTTAGCTAGAGATATGTATGCATATTAAGGTTGCTTTTAGGAAAGTATACATATAAAAGAAAAAAAGGTGTGTGTGCGATTAACACACAATAGAATTGTAACTTTAGTAAATCGACAAAAGATTGAGATGAATTTATATAAAAAAGTAGAGAATAATAACAAAGTTTATTTGTTTAAAAATGAAAGAGAAAAAAAAATTGTTTAAAAATTATTCTATAGAACGATTCTAAGAGAAGATTCTATAGAAGTTTCACTTCAAAAAAGTTTTGATTAAGTAATACATATGTATTTTATTTCAGGTTACCGGAATGAAGCGCCACAGGCTCCTCATCAAAGCACTCCGACATCTACTCAAAAAGTAGAAAAAATGTGATTCAATTTAACAAATAAACATCATTTTTATACAAGCACTATTTCTTTATGCTTGTGTGTAGCTCCATTTAGTTGTCATCTTTATATACGAATTAGCTTAAAAGGTTCCAAAATTGACATAAAACAAAGTTAAACATTCTTTTAAAATTTATAATAATATGTAGTATAGGTATAGTTAAAATTTCATAAAGTTTTCTCTCTTGAAATATAAATTCAAACTATTTAAGATGCTTATATTGATAATACGTACATCTATATACTTGTCTCTTTTATTCATTTATAATCATTGGTAAAAACTATAAAGGTTCTACAGAATAAAATTAACACTTAAAATTATTATTCATTGTCCAACTGGTAACTTTTAGGAAGTAGGAGGAAGGTAGATAAAATAACATTTTTAAGCGCAGCATGATCAGTGAGATTAAGCTGCACAATGCCTTGCAGCTGTAGTTAAAAAATGCAACCTCGGGCTAAATTCGCTTCTTTGCATTGCTAACGAGAGATAAACTTTTCCTTTCGTGTAATTTTTTGTCGTAAGATAAGCTTGGTAACCTCGTTTCTTACGACATTTTTCCCGTTTTTAAGACGTTCATTTATTTTATATACTACACAGATGTTATATTGCTCTAGGTCATAAAAATATCTTCATATTTTTTCATCGAAATTTTCTAGAATTTTTTTGACGCCAACTAACAAGACACTTCTTTTAGTACCTACTGTCTGATTTTCATTCAACATATACAGAATAAAATAAGTAACGTTGTCACAAAATGAGTCGTTGTTGGTAGCGAGTTCTGACCAGAAGGTACTAACGCGGTTTATAAAAATACTAGCTGTTCGCGACTTCGTCCCCGTCGGATCTATTTCTATTATTATGTTATAGTGAGTCAATCTTAGAAGATAGACATATACTGTCGCGGACTTTTTTTTAGATCATTTAAAGAGGAATAATTCTTTCATTCACATTATTTTTTATCTTGAACTGTTTTCGCAGCGCATGCTAAGGAAGCCCACAAAGATGAATAATTTACCCCGTTTTTTCCATATTTTCCATTATATCTTCGCTCCTATTAGTCACAGCGTAATGTTATGTAGCCTAAAGCCTTCCTCGATAAATGGTCAATTCAGTAAAAAAAGAATTTTTCAAATCGATCCAGTAGATCCTGAGATTAGCGCGTTCAAACAAACAAACAAAACAAACTCTTCAGCTTTATATATTAGTATAGATAAATGAGATTTGTTGACAATATTCCTTTACAGTTTCGAAATTTTACCATAAAGGCATTCGCTCACATATACAAAACTGTAAAATGCATTTGATGACCCAAATACCTTAGCAAAGGAATGCTTTATTTATATTTTTCTCAAAATATACTTTAAGACTTTTGATATCAGTCTGTTTGTTACTTATGAATCTGTGTCTTATGGTCTATAGTTTTTACCCTGTGAGAATTCAAACATAATGAACCCAAGCCATTGTTGTAATAATATACCTATTGATAATTTATTATGAACCCTCTATTTCATATTATACTAGCCGTTCCCCGCGGTTTTACTCGCGTAGTTCCCGTTTCCGCGGCAATACCGGGATGTAAGCTATCCCTTTTAAGTAGGATCAAACTGCACACGGTGTGCAAATTTAATTTAACATCGGTTCAGTAGTTTAGGAGTCAATCGCGGACAAACAACGTGACACGTATTATTTATATATCAACATAAAGAATCATTTTGTAGCGTGTTCAAATAATAAATAATTGGGTACATGAGGCGAAAAGTACATCAGATTACATGACGAAAAAGGTATTAGATACTATTTTGAAATAGATACGTTTACACAAAACGATACAACGACACATAAAACGTATAGGCCATTAATTAGTTATATATTTCTACCCAGATACCAGAAATGCGTTAGACAGGCCAATTAGCTTGACTCTTTTAAAGCGGCTTCCACGGCAAAATAAATGCTAACAAAAGAAAATGTTACTTTTATAATTGTTTAATTTATTTTGCTTCCTGTATTTTCTACAAAGATATACACAACTTTATTGTCTGTATATAGAGAGTTTTATTAAATTAATCTTCTACGAGTAATAAAATATTTTAACCAAGTTAATTTCAAATTATTGCGTTTCTAAAAATATGTGGATATTTAAAATGTAAACACTTTAAACAATATGTTACTAAATAACCGACAGAAAAATTATACTTAATAATTGTCGCTTATGGCGCAGTATTTCCACCCCATGTCTCTAAAAGGTATCATATTTTCTGCAGTTACGAGTATATACTCAGAGTACCTACACTTATAAATCCTAAAAACTAATTGAACTACCGAAAAGCAAAACAAGTACCTACGTATTTGGATCCAAATTATACGTACATACATTCTGATTATTAAATTAAAATGAACCTAAAAGTTTGAAGTATTTCATGCGATTCTAATTTTCAGCCCAACGCAAATAGGAATAATTTAAATTTTGTCTCTATTTTCTCACTCTGTGGCCTAAAACTTTTAAATGAAATTATTTAAAAGACCGTTTCCAAATTACGTTCACTAGGCAATGTGCCCAGACTGTAGATTTTATCTAGTCTAACAAGCCAAGACACTTTTAATTTACAGTACCTATCTATAATTGAAATATCTTGGTTATTTATTTAAGACTGGAACAACTTTTATTTCATCTCCAGATCAAGTAAATGATTATTAATATTGAGTAATGAAGCATTAGGTTTCACGTATGCCTTTGTTTCATTTCAGTATATTGGCATCGGAATTTGGATCCGAAATAAAAATAACACAAGCTGGCTTTCGATAACGTACACACGTTTACAAGCGATTGTCGAATCAGTAAATTGAAAGTGTCGTTACCCTTATCTCGCGCCTACATGTGACTCGTTTTGGACGTGCAAAATTACGTAGCTCGAGCTGCCGTTACGATAACGAGATAACTTTGTCAATGATCGCAGCATAACCTAACCTAAAACTTGTGAATAACTTTAAGTACAAACTATTATTAGAACGCTCTTACACATTATTGTGCGTGCTGGCGTTGTTTTGATCAATGAGGTGAACATTATACATCTTTAACTTTTTATTCTGCTTCTTTATCTTACTTGATATTTCTAAATAAATATATTTGATTCAAAGATACTTAATTATAAACGTTTCAACAAGTTCGCTTGAAGTATTTCCACTGAGAAATAAAATAAATAACATTTTTAAAACCTATAAGTGCAATAACTTTGTGAAAAGTGCTATATATCACTTTTACGGGCGCAAAATGTAATGGATAATGTTTTCAAATATCGATTATTTTCAGGCAAGCTTTTAACGCAATTCAATTTAAGTTTTAATCTTCCGAGGCCGAACTTTTGTGTAGACATAACGAAAGAGATCTATAACCTGATTTGTTAAAGTGTTAAATAAATGTACTTCAGCGTCTTTGATTATGAAAAAGGTTAAGAGAGGTGCTAAGGGCAACGAGGTGGAGTGCCGAACGAAAAGGGGATGCCTCAGAAATTGTGTAAAAGTACACTTGAGTGAATCTCGACGTCTGAGTGCGTTTACATTATCTTCGGCCGAATATGCTGACTGCTTCTATTCATTACTACAATTGCAGAGCAACAAGCGCTAAAGACCTTGTATAGTATATACTATATTATTAGAAATACTATATTTAGTCTTATAAATAAATTACCTACGAATATCAAAGTATATTATAAATAAAAAATACATTATAAAGTAACAGCGAACAAGAATAAGAACACCTTGTGAATTTAATATCCCGTATTATGTATTTTCCTTAGAAACATGCGGTTTCGGAGTTAAATATTCAATACGCTGTGTTTCAGCATAAGAGGCATCGAAACAAAAGGGATCGAAGAACACGGCACTGCACGCAAAGTTATTATAAAAGGAGAGTAATAATTTTATGAAGATAGACCTCAAGGTTCCGCTTAACTTGTGAGAATCTGAAATACAATATTTCATGAAGTTTTCTACATTTTATCGCAATAACGGATCTTATTAAATCTATCTATTTAATACGATTAACTTAAAATATTTTGAGCAAACTATGCTAATTTTGTACCTATAAGAAGATGATAACGCACAAATCCGTTTTATGCTTGATGTCTTTAGACATAAAAGATTATGAAAGGATTTCTAAATTAAATAGCTGGGATGTTTGCTGAATAAGTCTTGGCAAACACAATTAAAATGGGTTCCCGCATGTGGAAGGTATGGGCTCGTCTTAAGGTATAATTTTTCGTCGTAAATCCGGATTTTGCTTTAATATTCGTCGCTTTTCCAAAAGGAAAATTTGCGAAACTGGTACATTTGCACTTGAGTTTTCTGGGTAAAGATTTGATTAAGGAGAATATTATGTATAATTTTATTTATAGTATATAATTCAATGTAAAATACACATGCAGTGTGATCTACGGTAAAGTATGTACACAAAGAAACTCTGAACCCTTTACTTTTATTTTACTAGTCTAATCGTAATTACCCGTTCTTGTTCCTTTTACACTCGAACGTTTAAAGCCGACTTAAATTTTTGATTTAACTTAAGCAGCTCAATCTTATTTGAAGCCTAATAAAATTAGATGAAAGAACATTAATACTTAATCTTTTCTGTACCTACGACCTAATAAGTATCTAAACGTCTTTACCTAAATCTTACTTGAACGAAACATACCTAACTCTTTTATAGGTATGACTAACGTTAGGTATATGTTCAAATGCATTATTTCGTCATTACATAACGAATCTTACTATAATATCTAGTCTATTAAAAACAACTTAAGCTAATTTTGGTGGCACACAATGGGTATAAGTTCGGTTTTGTCGCAAAGTTACCCAAAGGGATTTGAGGTATATCAATATTAGAGAATGGCATTCTATGCTTTGAAATTTACGGAAACTCCCCGCATAGTTTCATAAAGAAAAAGTTTAGCTTCGTCCTGCTAATTCTTATCACCAAAATTATTAAATATCTAGTGTTGATTTATAAACAAGATATGGATTTGGAACTTAAGAATACGTTGTTATAACCTAATCTACTCGTATATTATAATATGAAATTTGTAGCTTTCGAAAATGTTTTCATTTCATATTATAAAAAAAAGTTAGTTATGGGTTTATAATTTTTCACTACGTGTACTAATGAACAAACCTACATGCAACAACTCAAGAACGATTGTTGTTATTTAAATATGACTGCAATAGTATATCCTACTGACTACTAATTTACTTTAATATATAAATTAAATTTTTCATAAAGGTACCTAATTTAAACGTTGCTTATAAAGGCTGTATGATTAAAAGAAGGCTGACGATATCGCCCGTTGTGCCAATGTAACACTTTTCAAAAGAACTCATAACAGTTAGATCCCGATTTTATTGCGCTTTACACTGCAATATGCCGTGGAATTGCTAAGGCTCAACCTTCAATAGACTGTGTCATCATTGTTGCCAGTTTATGGTCTCGTACTAAAGTTGATAATGGTGAAATAATGAATGTCGCCAGCGTGGCGGTTTATAACGGTGTTTTGAAGGCATACATATTATATTGTATGGGCTTGTGTGTATTATTAGGTGCTTTTGTGACATATGAGTTTATTGCCTTATTTCTATTTAGAGTTTATCATAAAATAAACATTGTTTTGGGTATAAGGATATGCCCCTGAAATGAGACGTATTCAGAGGTATCGAATATGTGTGAATGCTATGGGCAGCTGTTATAATAGCTGTTCAAATAATAGAATTTTTATTGCTGAGTTACCAATGCATTAATGACGTTTGGTTAAATGTCAATAAAACTCTTTGTGAAGATATTGGTAATGTATGCAAATAAATAGTTTTTACTGGAATTACGATTCAACTTATTTCCAAAACCCCAATTTTTATTTTCATTCTACCGGATTTCGGTAAAGTTTTACCCCATTTTTTACGTAAAAGAACTTGCTGTGTCAACGTTTCCTAGTTTCAGCATCAGCTATAAGAGCGAAGATGTAGATAGATACACGACGATACGTGAAAACAAACAATTTATCTTCTTGTCTTTCGTTGCTTTTATCATCGCAATGCATTTAAATAAGCAATTCAATTTTACAAGTATCTATACAAGAAACAATTTAAAGATTCTATTAGATTTCGTGTAGCTGAAAATTATTATCCGTTTTTCTAACACTTTATTCTTGGTAAAAGAGCTTCGTTATTACCTTAACGTATGCGGCCTTTAGTTTTTCGAGTGAAAGCACAATAATCAACCAATTAAAAAAAATGTTGTTCTTATCTCGTCGCGGGTTCTATTTTACTTTTAATATTTTTTTAAGTGAATTAGGCTATGGGTGGCAGCGTGTCCGACTGCGCCAGACTCTCGCACAATAGAGTTAGATGGCAGGAGATTGTGCGAAAAGCTGCGACCACTTCCACCACCAGCTAAACCGGTTGTTCGCTAAACAATGTGACCACGACCGCTTTGTCAAGAACGAAACGATCGAGAAGAAGATTTTTTTTTATTTTACTTTTATTTTCTATATGAAAATTTTTTATATATGTGTATGTATGTATATGTATATATTTGTGTATACGTATATACTATTTATTTGTAATAATATTTATATAATATGTATCGTCTAATTGTTTAACTTATGTATCTTGATTTTCATCTTTATACTCGCAAATCTTTTCATATTTATCCTTGCCTGTATGATTGCATGGTAGAAATGGCTTACAGCCATTAGGCCGCCATTTACATGTATATTCTTCTTTTTTTGTATATGGTGTAATGTTGTTTTTTTACATGTAATAAAGAATTTATAAAGAAATAAATAAATAACAATATTTGACTCTAAACTGAAGTTTATGTCCAAGTGAATATTAAAAATATGATTACAGAAGTTGACTTAGCTTTACCTGACACAAGGAACACTAAATATAATATTTGGCGCCGATTTTCTCTTCCAAAATCATAGAACCCAGTTGAGCCTGACCCAATTCGTGTGTGAATCCAGCTATTTGTAATCCAACAGTATAAGGTCAAGTATTACAATTTATATTTTGGGAGCACGAGCAAGAGTTAAGGGCTATTTGAATTTATAATATTATTGATTTGTGAGAAACATTTGAATACGGACAAAATCATCAGTTATAAATAATATTATATTACATTACATTAAATAGAATATACATTTTTATGAAACTAGGTAAATATCAAAAACTATTCCTTAAACTCCGCTCTGCTTCCTTTTTACTAGAAATATTCAACTCAATTACTTGAAGTATTTTTTGGTTTAGTTACCTCTTTAAAAGCCCTTATAACAGTGTTAATTCCTATAAGTTTGAAAGTGATATCATAATGAAACAATAACTAAACTTGAAAGGAATGAAAAGCAGGTGTTGAATAATCTTTTTATATTTGACTGTACTGCGCTGAAACGGTCTCTCGTAAAAACTTACCACTTCATCCAGTGGGTTATATGAAATCGTGTTTCGTTCGGCTAAGTTCGTGAGCTCTCGGGACGCCTCGCTACGATTGGGCGGGCTCTCATTCAGTCGACGTTTGCGACATCAGTTTCCTGACGTGCTTTTCTTCAATTTCCCGGACGCTACAATACGTTGCCTAGTTCAATAGATTCACTAACGGTCGCCTACTTGACAGAAGTGTTACAAAAGATACTTAATATATTAGTTATATTGTGTTGTGGTTATTATTTGAGTGCTATTAACATATTTGTGGAGGAAATCATTGACTTGAATACGGCGGGAATGATGTCGGAGTGGTTTGTTTCGAGTACAAAATTTAGCAAGGTAGGAAGTGGTACTTATTTTTTTATTTTAATATTTAAAATATCCGTTTAAATTTGACTGTGACTCGCCGGTAAAATTTTAACGCTATGTTTCACTATGCTAAATTAGTCTCAAATTCACATTTGCATACGTACATTTGAATATTTTGCAGAAAACTTTTAACGTTTTTTTAAAAGAGAACTGTTATTTTAGCGTTCATGTTTCGTATGTGTTTTTTATAGGAGTTATTAAATCCTGTTTTATTTTTTAATTGAAACTTTTAACAATAGGCCAATAATATTTTATTTGGTGATATGCCTATTTTAAAATATAGTATTAAGTAGGTATGCTTTCGATAAAACTCTTTGAATCGGGTTATCTCTAAAAGTATGTAGGTAATATTTGCGTGTTTATGATATGTTATTATGTGTACACATGCAACCCACCCAAGGAATTTGACAATGGTTGATGTAGAGTTTTTAATTATGTCGTCATATAAACATTCCTGCTTTGTTTCATGAAGCTTAAATACGAAACTATTAATATAGTAACATTTATTAATTGTATATGGGTATTTGTATTGGATTTTATTTATAAGTATATGAATTAGGGTTTTAACGATTTTTTCAGAAAGCAAAGATAAGTGAAGGGTCGTTTGAACAACCATCACAGTAGCATTTTTATCTCTCATTCAATTTATCAATTAAGTCTAGAAAACGCGTTTAATTCCATTTCACAGAATTCCGTTTGACTTTACATAATTGAATCAGATTGCGGTTTCAAAGATTTCATTTGGGACGCTGACTATAATAAAATAAAATATACTTTTTGTTCATCTTTCACGTGATGATGACATTCTACGTGATTGTCGAAAGATGTGCTTATATTTTTTCGCAAGAGTTTATCGTTTGAATTCAATTTATTTAATTACTCATAAAAAAATATCGTGGTTGAAATTTACTTAACTCACGTTATAGTTAATAATAAAATTATTCAATAATAGGTCTCCGATTAATATAACTGAGGCAACTTTTCATAAACTATATACAAATAAAGTGGAGCGAGTCGCTGGGATAAGTGCTCATTTATAGAAAATATTTTTTCTAGTACTTAGTTAACTGAATGTACAGTTCGGGACGAGTCTGGCTTAATTGGTGCCCCTCTTCAAGGTGCCGCTTTCATTAGCCTTAGCTATTTCTAGGTTTGATTTAAGAAATGAGGCCTCCTTTTAATTTAATAGAATTGCTTTCGAAGATAAATACGTCACGGATTGATTAATGCTATACAAAAAGTTCAATTAACAAGATTCCTATTGTATTGGGTAAATCGCTACATTGTCGTGGGTCCGTGAGTTGTGGAGGCAATTACGAAGACTAAGCAAATAAGAGAAAATCCCTGTCTTACAAATGAAAGTAAATAAATTTGCGTAACGCAATTGAGATATAAACTTTCTTAACGTGTAGGTACATTTTCTACGTTAAATCTAGTCTTATGTGTATATGTTGTTCCTATAATTGTGTTGATTAATAGTGACAGCAATAAATACCGTTACAATACTGTTATTTCTGCATAGCCATTTCAAGCCCATGCAAGTGTAGATATACCGATATAATAGAAGTGAGAAGTTTGCGTGTTACTACGGTTTATTTCAAAGATTTCTTGAGTGGGTTGGTAACAACGCGTTGCATGCACAATGATAAATTACGTTATTGTGTGGTTAAGTTCGTAGGAATTTTCAATGTACCCACTTTCAGTATCATTTTTGAATCCCTACTTTATTTATTTATTTATTACACATAATAAAGGAAAATGAGTACATGTAAAAAAAACTTTCATTATAAATTCTAGAAAAAAATGTCTGTATTATCCTTTGAGGGATATACGCTTTTTTGCCTGATATCAAGAATCGAAGCCTGAAGAGTTGATGTAGAAGATGAATGATTTTGTAAAATACAATCACAGTACCGGTAGAAAATAGTGAATTATACGATCATTTTATTAAAAGTATGATTTAAAATGGGCAACTTATATTTGAAATTTTTAAATGTCATAGTATCACATCTTTCATTTGTCGTGACTCTTCGACCTTTTATGAAAAGAGCTCTCTGCATAATAATTAAAAAACTATTATAGATATAAAATTGTGTGGGGTAGAGTAGGTTTAGTAGTACGCTGTTACATGGAACGGTAACGACACTACAAAATATCTTCAAAAAAGTACTTTAAAATACTTAACTGTTATAGCTTTTTCATATTATCTTAAACTATCATTTTTGAACATAGACATTCGTAACGCTAAAAGTCTCGTGTATACGTTGTCGGCCTATAAATGACTTATGACTTGGAATACAAATATGGCGATTCAAATGCATCGACGATAGCGACAACCAAATTCAAACTTTTATTCACTATTAAAACTTCTCATATTGTTATAGAACGAGAACTAGACGGAGAAAAAAGAGAGTAATGAGTTATTAAAAAGGTTCCAGGTTGGTGAAGACATGATTAGGCATGTAAAAATCTTATTCTGTCGGGAGTCATTTATCATTCACTTATACAGCACGAATAACACTTAAATTTAATATATAATTACCCTATTAGTAAAAGCATGATAATGAATTCTGTTTAAAATATGTTGCATAAAAATGCCGCATTAGATAAAGCCGTAGCTCTAATGCGCTTCTATTTCGCTTTATAATTGTGCACGAAGCGAGTGATTATCTCAACGGTTTTAACATCAGGTTTCAAATACTATTTCATTAAGTTTCCTGTTGTTAGCGCAATTGCTCGATATATGGACGCGTAATAATTGTGTATATTAATTATATTATAATTTACGCTTCAATAATGTTTAATTAGTGTGTCATTAAGTTGAGCGACTGTTGTTTTGTACATAAGCACGTAATAGTTATGTAATTTGGTGGTGTTTATAAACTGTTGTCAATAAACCGTACAAGAAACAAAACAAAGTCTTCAACCAAGTTTTAATCTAAGTTTTTCCACACTCCACTTAGAGAGGCTCACTGCTCACCCTCGCTGGATGTAATGTCTTTAATATAAAAATAAACCCACAAAACGAGGAAAATTCCATGTTTCTTTATTTCTTTTACGGACATAAACTGGTTTATCGCGTGCAATCTCTTTCTTACTTTTGGCAGGTGAAACTGTGCTTTAACTGCTGAAGACAAATAATATTGTTTTTTGATTTAGGTCCTAATTAAAATTTATGAAGACAGCTCAAAATTTCAGAAAGGGCAAACTAAATGTTCACGGTAAAATATCTAAGATCATACGCAATAACCATTACTTTAATATAGTAATTTAAATTAAAAAGTATTTCAACGTATTGAACGTTTTTTATTTATTGCAATATTTATTATGTTACATATTCCAGTCCATACAATTTTGACAGTTGTAGGTACCTATTAGCAAATTTTATAGTTGCTAAAGTGATGAGTATACAGAAACTTGGTAAAAGCTAAGCGTTTATCTTTTACTTGTCTATATCAAATCAATAGCTGTTGATGACTTAACGAAGAACTTGGGAACCGCCCATTAAAGTGGCACTATTACTTGACCGCAATTCCCGTCAAAGGGACTCGTATAAAATTGAGTACACTTGCTTATAAAATGTCTAACGGCGTACTAATAGCATGAATTTTTAATCCGCTGGAAGGACGTCGAAGTTTTATGAAATCATTTACAAACGACGCAGTCTTTAACAAATACGTGAATCTATTCCAAAATATTATGTTAGTGCTAAAAATATTACCTCTCTTATTATATATTGTTGTGAAAATAATAAGGTGTTTCTTAAGAAACAAAACTGACTTCACTAAGAAATTGAATCTTACAGGAACTGATACTAATACATTGCGTAGTTTCTATTTGTCTCCTAAATAATATTTTAGAGAGTACTTTCTATATTTCAGCCTTAAGCCAGATCTGTTAAATAGTTTTTATGTAACAAATACGCATCATTTCACACATATAACCATGAATTTTAAAGGTCTCGTTACGGACAGTTAATTAGACTAGGCTTGACATAACAATAACAAATGTTAAATTAAACATATATTATGTAGTTTATACGTTAAAAGTCAATTTTAAGGTACCTTTGGGTGTTAACTTAAGGCAAGAATTATTGAGTACTGCGCCAGTATGGAAGCTAAAAGGATGAAAAGCTTATATCTCGAAACTGTTATTTCGTTTATCAAGTTACTGTTTCAAACCACTTCTGTGTTCAGGCTAAAGCTCTTAGTACTCCTGCATCTCTAAGAAAGTAATTTTATAAATACTGCTTTTTTTATATCATTACTTAGTATAAAATAATGTCGATTTCTTCCGCCTGTCCTTATGTATACTTAAATATTTAAAATGTTTTCTAATCAAAAATAGCGATTGAAGAAGAAGTTCAAGTACGTGTATTTATCAATGTATGTAATACATACAAACTAAAATTTCAACCTGTTAAAATATGTCTATGTCTGTAGAGTCCATATTTCTATCTAGTCAGTTATGTTCTGTTAATAGTTTATTTAGGTTATAACAGGAAAAAGGTCACGCTATTATGGCTATAACGTGCAGTGTTAAAGCTTTATTACGTTTGATGTTTACTTTATCATCGGCTCAACGACTAGTTCTTATGATAGTTATGATTTTTATGTTCATTATTTTTTTAACGATAAATGGGGGGTTCCTTAAGTTTCAATTTATGTATGTTAGAGGTATTGTGTTCGTTTTATAACAACGTCAAATACATGTAGTACGAGAAGGTGTATACATTAAAGATAGCATATAGTATGTATTAACATGAATATTTTATAAGTAATATAACTTACCTATGAGAATTAATTCGTAATTAGCTGTTGTTGGAGAAACGCCTACAAAAATTTATTAATTATTTTTCAGTGAATCTACAATGGGTCCCAATGGGATATCCTTTGTATACACGTACACGAAAATCGGCTCACGTACCGAAAAGTTAAAATTAAAATAGCAAAAACAATTCTAAAAAGTTCTATATGAACATTTTTATT